>CANSGD010000877.1:0-248603 GCA_947645195.1 Patellifolia procumbens
AGGAAAAACTCCCTATTTACTTGGCGTTTTGATCACTCGTGCTATGGCAGAAGGTTATGAAGCATATTCGTGAGTCTCAGATGGTATTCGGACCCCCGTTGACGAAGAAGGATTATCAAAGGACTTGGCGTCTTAAGACAAGTTTGAAGCAAAAATGGAAGGAGCTTCGCCCGATCGGGTCGGGTAACCATTGCCTGATCGGGTTCGACTCTTCTTAGGCCAAAATCCAGAAATTTTCCCGCCCGATCAGGCGGCCTTGCCCCGATCCCGTCGGGCGGCCTCACACTTGGCTATTTTTTGTTGTATTTGTGGAAGCTGAAGAAGACACTCGCCCGATGGCATCGGGCGGCCTTACCCGATCGGGGTGCTAGTGGTGCGGCCCCGATCGAGTGAACACTGCCCGATCCCATCGGGTGCTCACAGAATTCCTGCTCCTGAAAGTCTGTTCCCGGCCCGATCGGGCTGCCCTTTGCCCGATCGGGTGGACGACACGGAGGACGCGATTTTGCGTATTTTCCCCTCTATCTTATTGCTTTCTTAGAAACTACAAATACTTTTTAGGTTATTTTCTTTTGTATCTTTTATTCTATTGAACATTTTGAGAGCTCTTAGTCTAGTTCTTCATAGTTTCCATTGTAGAAGAGATCGAACGTTATTTCAATTCAATTAAAGTTACCGCTTTCCATCAATTTAGTAAGTATCTTACTTATTGCTTTATTAATATCTCTCAATTAATCTAAGTTTAATTATTGATTATTCAATTAGTTCATGATGCAATTCTTAGGCTTTCCAATTAGTTTTGTTATTGTCAATTCAATCATGTCTGAGTAGTTCTCTTTCTAGGGTGTTAGATAGGGAAGCCATGTTTATGCCATGATTGTTATTTAGACTCCTATTGATTCCTAGGGCCTGATTAGAGTGATTGTGGTGTGGTTTGTTCTTAATTAGTGATTGATGTTAGTGACCAATTTCATTGATTGCTTGTGGTTAATAGTTGTTTGCACAGATCCGTCTTACGATTAGAGGCCTAGGACACATCAGTAATTCTGATTACGTTAGTGAACATGCGGCGTGTTGAACTATGAGCGTTGGTCTAACCATAGCTCAACACATGCTCTAATCCCTCGACTCTTGACTTAGGTTTTGATAGTAGTTGACCTTGTTTGATTGGTATAAGCATGTGGACCGACCTAATACCCTAGGCTTTTATTCCATAGTTAAAACCTCGGTTTGATTCGTCTTCCTTAGCTTAATCATTAGTTTAGTTAATTCTCCCTAATTTCATCTGAAGTAGTTAGTTGATTGAATATTAATATAGAAACTCTGTCTCCCTGCGGATTCGACCCTGCTTCCATTGACTACCATAGTTAGAGGACTGTAGGAATTTTTTTTTGAATAGGTGATCCGACTTAAGCCTATCGGGGAACGGGTCCACCTTAGTTTCCTGTTAGCAACACCTGGCCGAGCTCTCTAACATAATTCTTATGCCCTCTCAAAGTGTGGTCCTCCGTTGCAAATCCACCGGATATAACCAAACTACATCTTCATCAGTGCTGGCACTTTCTTTCTTCTTACTTTGCCAAAAATCCTTCTTGAAAACGACCTTCCCGAGACACATACTGGTTCATCTTTCCCTGCTTTGCAAGTGATATCACGTATTTATATAGAGTTTTCTCCCTTATTTACAAGCTAATTTGTGCGTCATTGGAGCTCTTGGGAGCTATTTTGTGCTAACTTTCGGATATAGTTGTGGTTTCGTGTTTTAGTGTTGAATTGCAGGTCTTATGGAGTTTTCTCCTTATTCCCGAGCCATTTGAAGCAACCACGGCTTTACGAGATGTTACGAGGCACGTAGGATGGCTCACGAGCTTTATGGATAGTTTAGGAGGTCCCAAGACCCCTAAACGTGAAGATTAGAAAGCCAAAGAGTCAAACAGAGGTTTCCGTACACTGATCGGGCAGAAATGGCCCGATCGGGCGAAGATTTATTGATCGGGTATGAAAGTTGCGGACCCGATCGGGCGAGGGTTGCCCGATCCGATTGGGCGAGGAAGCATGTCCCCAGACCCGATCGGGTGACCACCGCCCGACCCGATCGGGTGAGCTGCTTGGTCTCGTTGCGATGCTACAGGCGTTGTGGTGCTGCTGGGCTCCAATTTGCTCCCAGGCCCGATCGGGTGGATGCCCAAGGCCCGATCGGGTGGACGATCCAACTTCAGCTACTGCTTCCCACGCCAAGAGGGCGTACTTGGGCCATTTTGCTGTTGACCCGACCGCAGACCTGATCGGGTGCTGGATCGGGTCAGCCCCTTTTCTCCCTTTGACTGCGCTGCTGCCACCGAAGCAAAGGAGAAGAATGTGATGATTCGTTGTAAGGGCCCGATCGGGTGGAGGCCTCGGGCCCGATCGGGTCCCCCGCATTTATTCGCGGATTTTTGGTTTTTTGTTTCCGATTTTAATTAGACTTGGGGGTATTATAAATACCTTCTCCCCCTCATATTTTAGAGAGATCTATTATTCATCCTTTTACAGCTTTAGACTAGTTTTATTCTTCATTGTTCTTAGTTCAATTCAAACACTTTAGATTAATTTAGAGGTGATCAAACCTATTTCGATTTCAATAAAGTTCCTGCTTTCCGTTAATTGGTATTCTTTCTTACCCTAATCTCTTTTATTATTCTCAATTGCTTAGTTTATTTATTTAATCGTTCAGTGATGCAATTGTTAGGGTTTCATATTAGGTGTTGTTGTTAATTTGATCATGTCTGAGTAGTCTCTTCTAGGGTGTTAGATAGGAAAGCCATGTTTATACCATGATAGTGATTTAGACTCTTATTGATTTCTAGGGCTTTAGGGTGATTGTGATGTGGTTTGTTCTTTATTGAGTAATTAACGTTATTGCGCAGTTCGTTGGTTGCTTGTGGTTAATAGTTGTTTGCACAGATCCGTCTTACGACTAGGCCTAGGACACGTCAGTAGTTCTGATTACGTTAGTGAACATGCGGCGTATGTTGAACTATGAGCGTTGAGTCTTAACCATAGCTCAACATAGGCTCTAATCTCCCGACTCTTGACTTAGGTTTTGATAGTTGTTGACCTTGTTTGATTGGTATAAGCATGGTGGACCGACCTAATACCCTAGGCTTTTATTCCATAGTTAAATCCTTTGTTTAATTCGTCTTTCTTAGCTTAATCATTAGTTTAATTAATTCCTTATCTGATTTCATCTGGAGTAGCTGAATTGGTTGAATATTGATTTAGAAACTCTGTCTCCCTGTGGATTCGACCCTGCTTCCACTAACTACCTAGTTAGAGGTCTGTAGGTTTATTTTTGATTAGGTGATACGACTAAAACCTATCAGCAAGATGCTCCAAAGCTCTCTTCAAATGTTTAACTCATTGGTTTCATGCCCACTCATCGTGGAAGTGACAATACTTGCTTTTGTCTCGATTCTTGTAAGGTGTCTTCATCTATGCTGGAGCTTTAAGTTCATGCTGGTCCTTGATCTCCATAAGGATAGAGTATTGATCCTTATTAAACTCAATGGGCTCAGCTGACAACCCTTTCCTTTCTTTCTCTCTTCTTGACGGGTTTGTACTTGAAGATACTACCCAGGTCTCAGCCTTCTTAGGATTATTCTTAGATTTTTGAACAGGCTCCTCGGGCTTCTTAGACTCTGAGTGTTTAGCTTCACCACACACCTCTGTCGCATGTATGAAAGCTTCGGCTTCTCTTAGAGCTTCGGCCAAGGTGCTTCCTTTTTTCTTGACCAAGTTAACTTAAAGCTTCCTGGACGAAGTCCTCGAATGAATGCATCAAATGCTACACCAGCATTCAAGTCGTGGATCTGGAGAGCTTCAAGATTAAACCTCTTCACAAAACTTCTCAAAGACTCTTTTGGGGCTTGGACAATCTTCCCCAAATGAATATTGGTTTTCTGTTCCTGCTGATTGGCTACAAAGTGACTAGTAAATGAGTAACTCAACTCAGTAAAATTGTTGATGGAATTTACTGGTAAATTGTTAAACCACTTCTGAGCAATCCCTTTCAGGGTAGCTGGGAAGTTCTATACCATGTAGCATCGTCCACGGCCTAGACGTACATTTGATGTTTGTATGCTGAAAGATGATCATCTGGATCGGTAGTGCCATCGAACGGATCAATGGTGGGTAGCTTAACCTTAGCACACGGAGGGCTTGCATTATTCTAGCTGAGAAAGGCGTCGGCCAATCTATGCGGAGCTCCTGAAACGTGCATCAACCGGTACTGTATCTCTCCTGCATTCCCTGAGAACTGGATTTGACGAACTGACCTCCTGAGACCCTCGCCTATAAACATTCTGCTGGGAGGTCCGTCGGTAGACATTAGGCTGGACCACCGTCCTCTCCTGAGGAGGCTCGTAGATGGACGGGGTCCTTCCTTGCTCCAAAGTGTGACTCCCGATTCTCGGGGTGGGGCCCTGCAAGTAAGGCGTTGATCCAGTAGCCGACCGTTATTGGGCCGCCACCCTTTTTGCTTGTAAGTACTCCCGAGCGTCCGTCTCCATCCGACGACCGTCTACTAATCTGTTCACCGGGTTGATGACCACCAGATTCCAGTCTAGACGTCGTGGTTGCTCACTACGAGCAGGATGCCTTCCCCTAGACGACCTTCGAGCTTCCTCTGGTCGTCTAGCTCCGCTTGGTCCAGCTACATTATCCTAGGAGGCTCCTCTTCTAGGTGTAGGCCTAGAATCAGGCTGATTGCCTACCCTGAAGAACAGCATATTGTTCTTAATCTGCTCTTGGACGACTTAGGCCATTTTGGCTTGAAACTCGTTTAGAGCATTCTCCAAATGAACCGCAGTGACTGGAAGAGAAGTATTGGGCTCTAACACTGCACCGACTGGATCGTTCTGACGAGGCCTGTCTCGTCCTCTGGGTGGACGTTCATCATCGACTGTGTCGTTAACTTGCACGTAAGGACTCATTCTTTGTCCTCGATTGGACGAGTTGCAGTCTGTCATCTCCACGCCTCCCCACAGACGGCGCCAAATGTTTTTAGTAAACTTTTCGTAAACAAGGTTTGTCCGGATGATGGACAGGTGTAGGGTTGATGAATTTTGGGAGGCTTGTGCAGAGATGTAGCTTCGTTTCTGAACCTGCAAAAAAGGGGAAAACCAAACCGGAGGTTTGGGTTTGATTCCTCTCCGATGCTTAAGTCATTATTCTAAAGATAAAATCTGAGTAGGAATTTTGACAGAGTAAGTTTAAGAGAATAGTTGAGATCCCCCCTTTACCTGATTATGAGGAACTATTTATAGTATCTATGTATAGAAAAGAGGACCCTAAAATAGAGAGATGTGATTGGTTGGGCAATGAGAGGCGACACTTGTCATAGTTTTATTGCCTTGAGCCCTTTAACCAATCACTCTCTTCCTCTTATGGGGATTTGGGCTGATTATTTCTTCGTTTAGGGAATAATTGGGCCCTCTTATTCAGTTTGGTGATGTCATCAGCTATCCTTTATTATGCTGCCAAGTGTCAATGAGGGGATGAGCCACGTGTCACCAATTCCTTGGGCCACGTGGCAGTCGGTGACTGGACCACATGTCCTCTTTTGATATGTTACAACACATTTGGGTGTACCATGATCATGGTATACTTAAGGCTATTTTTTTTGCATATGGGCCGTAAATTGTATCGGATCTATTAGACGGGTGTCCCGAAGAAAAGACGGAGAACAAGCAATTGTTGTTTGAGGGGGAAACGACTACTGTTATCGTAGGGTTTAGAGTTGTAGGAAGTTGGTTCTATTTATTACGCTTAGATAACATAAATGTAACCTAGCTCTTCCAGCGAAACAAAAAGTAACGTAAAAGCTTATGGGATTTTGTTTCGGGCGACAAAATTTTACATAGCAAACAAGAGCTGTGAAGGCTAGGATTGGTTTATATGTATCATATTTGTTTTCTTTTATAAGACTTCCCGCCTCACATTTTTTGAAAATAATAACAGCATGATGAAAAACTCCATAAAACTCGCAGATTTGCATGAACATGATTTTTTAAAATAATAGAAATGAAATCTAGTAAAGCTGTTGGCATGAACCTCATCTCAGAACCTTTAGCACCGATTTTGTAAAATAAGACCGTTATGATAAAGTCCTCATTTATGTTGACTTTGCCACTGAACGTACATCTTTATAGTTTATTCTCGTCCGTGAACGATCAGGATTAGTCGATCGTTACCTCTTGAAGACCCCACCCTTCTCTTATTTCAAAATTTAAAAAATCTCTCCTTCCTTCTCCTTCTGCCTTAAACCCCCAAAACTTCAGTATCCCCTGTCTGAAATTGAATATCTTTCAGAATCTGTCTGAAATCTACCAAGAAAAATAAAAAAAGAAAAGATGATAAAGAAACCATCTTCTCCGATAACAAGTTCACCGGTGACAATAACAGTCACCTCAAGTGGTGGAAGACGAAACAGCAGTGGCTTAACAACAACCCCACTTCAACGCCACTCTCTCCCCTCTTCCTTCTTCTTCTTCTTCTTCTGCCAGAAGACGTAGATACTCAACCCCCCACCCCCAAAACGACGCCGTTCTTAAACATGAACCGGAACAACAACAACAACAACAACAACAACTCAGCTCTGAGTTCGTCTCCTACACAGTTCATATCCCCCCTACCCCTGAACGACCCCCATTTCCTTCTATCTCCGATTCACAGAACAGTAACCTCAATGGGCCGTTTCAGGGCCAACTCGGGTCGGGTTTTATATCCGGGACTATATTTACAGGTGGGTTTAACAAGGTGACACGTGGGCATGTGATTGATTGCTCTACGGAGAACTCAGAGCTTCTGCAGGGAAAGTCACGTGACCACTGCATGATGAAGGGCTGTGATGACAAACCCATTAATAATCCTTGTGATTGTGGGTTTAACATTTGTAGGGACTGTTATTTTGATTGTTTGTCTAACGTTAATGGAGGAAATTGCCCTGGTTGTAAGGAGTTGTATGACAAACAAGATTACGGAATTAAAGAAATGGAAGATAAAGATGAAGATGGTGATGATGAAGAAGATGATGAAGCTCGCCCATTGCCTTCAATGGCGGAAATTAAGATGGATAAGAGGCTTTCTTTGGTCAAATCTGTCAAGAATCCACCTGATTTTGATCATAATAGGTGGTTGTTTGAGACTAAGGGGACTTATGGCTATGGTAATGCGGTTTGGCCTAAAGAAGGATACGGGTTCGGCCAAGGAGGTGGGAATAACGGGTTCGAATATCCACCCGATTTCGGAGAAAGGTGTAGGAAGCCTTTGACTAGGAAGGTTCCTGTTTCTGCTGCCATTCTTAGTCCTTATAGGTATATTTCCTCATACTCAGGGTAGTACTTATCTTCTATTTTGTTCATTTAACTTTATCATAATATGATTGCTTATCTTCTATTTTGTGCTTTTAATTTTATCATGAATATGATTTGTGGGCTTTTTTATATTTAGTTGTAGGTTGGCTTTTTGAACATGTTTATGTCATTGCAGTTTTCTTGTACTAGATGTTTTAATCCACCTAAGTTTACTGAAATTAGCTTAACATGATAATGGAAACAACGCTGAGGATGAATCATCAAGTATATAGGAGTATCATGTTGTTTGAGTTTTGCGTTTTCATTTTTATCCATTCATGTTCGAGCTTGATCAATTTATCACGGGGATAGTTGAATAGTAGCCTCTCAATTATCAACTGTGTATTATAGTTGAGTTTTTACACTTCCTGCATCTTAATATATCAGGAAAAAAAAGGTATCTTCACTGAAGACGATATGTATCTGTAGTCTAGATAGCCTCTTCACTTATATCGCTAATGTAAAGAGAAACTAAAACAAGCTTAACTAAAGACCGGAATTTGCTCTTTCTTTCATTTCCTGCATTTAAATTCATGCCATCAATTCATGCACTATCAACAAGTCCTGTCGAACTAGCTTGTTCCGTCCATAGATAATATTACATTGTCCCATACTCCGTTTTTCATGCATTTAATATTAGACACAGTAGTATCTTCATTTGTGCATAAATCCAAGTGAAGATAATAAGATCCTACGTGATAATATATAGGAGTATATATTTTCTGATTCATAAAAGAATATGGTCACCGTTAAAGTTTTGAAACTTTGACATATATAAATCGTAATGTCCAAGTTAAGGGGGAACCAAGCTATAATAGAGGGTCGATGTATCTTTAAATTTATGATACTTGCTCATATCATATCAATCCATGTTATGCAGATTACTGATGATAATTCGCCTTGCTGCCTTGGGCTTATACCTTGCATGGAGAATCCGACATCCTAACCATGAAGCCATGTGGTTATGGGGGATGTCTGTGACATGTGAAGTTTGGTTTGCATTCTCTTGGCTATTGGACCAGCTTCCAAAACTTTGTCCTGTTAACAGAATAGCCGACCTTTCGGTCCTAAAAGACCGATATGAATCTCCCAATCTCCGTAACCCAAAGGGTCGATCTGACCTTCCAGGAATCGATGTTTTTGTCTCCACAGCAGACCCAGAAAAAGAGCCTCCTCTTGTAACAGCCAATACTATCCTCTCCATCCTCGCAGTTGACTATCCTGTAGAGAAGTTGGCATGTTATCTTTCAGATGATGGAGGTTCACTTTTGACATTTGAAGCCTTAGCTGAAACTGCAAGTTTTTCCAGAACTTGGGTACCTTTCTGCAGAAAGCATGGCATAGAACCAAGAAATCCTGAGGCATACTTTGGGCAGAAGAAGGATTTCCTTAAGAACAAAGTGAGGTTGGATTTTGTTCGAGAGAGGAGACGAGTGAAGAGAGAATATGATGAGTTTAAAGTGAGGATTAACTCATTACCGGAATCTATTAGAAGAAGATCTGATGCTTATAATGCCCATGAAGAGCTTCGCGCTAAGAAGAAACAGATGGACATGGGAGCAAATCCTGCAGAACCCTTGAAGGTTTCCAGAGGAACATGGATGTCAGATGGTGCTCAATGGCCTGGAACATGGTCTTCAGCTGAGCCTGATCATTCTAGAGGTGATCATGCTGGTATCATTCAGGTACCTTTTCTTTTTCTGTTTTTAAGTTCGCCTTTTTTCCATCTTTAGAATCAAAAGCTTGATAAGAATGATAACTATACAATACCCTGCTGCTGTCAATGTTTCTCGTACTGTTAGCTTATAATATAACAGTCAAAGAATTTATAGTGGTAATACTCTTCTTCCATATTCTTGTCTCTTGGATATATAAGCATTCAGTTTGCCATAACTACAAATTAAATATTTAGTTGACATAAAGATGAGCTTTCAAAAAAATTAGAATTCCTTGGATGATGGAATGGAAAGTGCTACTCAGCACACAACTAATGTGAGCTTTAGTTTATGACCAGTTTACTGCATCATTATTATATAGTTAAATTGCCTGAAAGAAGACTTTTAAATCATTTTCTCTTATCTTATAGGCTATGCTAGCACCACCGAACTCAGAACCAGTTTATGGCTCAGAAGCGGATGGTGAAAACTTGATAGATACAACAGAAGTAGACATACGCGTACCCATGCTAGTTTATGTATCTAGAGAGAAAAGACCAGGCTATGATCACAACAAGAAAGCTGGGGTTATGAATGCACTAGTAAGAACTAGTGCAATAATGTCGAATGGTCCATTCATTCTCAACCTTGACTGTGATCACTACATCCACAACTCCTTAGCTCTAAGAGAAGGTATGTGCTTCATGCTTGACAGAGGTGGTGACAGAATCTGCTATGTCCAATTCCCCCAAAGATTTGAAGGGATCGATCCCAGTGATCGTTATGCAAACCATAACACGGTGTTTTTTGATGTGTCGATGAGAGCTTATGATGGATTACAAGGACCTATGTATGTTGGTACAGGCTGCATTTTTCGGAGGATTGCACTATACGGGTTCAGTCCTCCAAGGGCCACCGAACATCATGGATGGTTTGGCTCAAGAAAATTCAAACTGTTACTAAGGAGGAAATCTAAGAAGGAGCAGCAAAAGCCAGAAGAGTTTGCTTTACCGATCCAAGAAATAGATGACGATTTGGACATTGAGTCATTACTCCTTCCTAAGAGATTTGGAAATTCTACCTCTTTAGCTGCATCAATTCCCGTAGCAGAATATCAAGGCAGGCTTCTTCAGGATCTCCAAGGTAAGGGTAACCAAGGGAGGCCAGCAGGCTCACTAGCTGTCCCCCGAGAGCCACTTGATGCTGCTACTGTTGCAGAGGCCATAAGTGTCATTTCCTGTTTTTACGAGGATAGGACTGAGTGGGGCAAACGAGTAGGGTGGATATATGGTTCTGTGACAGAAGATGTTGTTACAGGCTACAGAATGCACAACCGAGGATGGAGATCAATTTATTGTGTAACAAAAAGAGATGCTTTTCGAGGAACTGCCCCAATTAATCTTACCGACCGACTCCATCAAGTACTCCGATGGGCAACTGGGTCAGTTGAGATATTTTTCTCGAAAAACAATGCATTTTTTGCAAGTAGGAGGATGAAACTTTTGCAAAGGGTGGCTTACCTGAATGTGGGTTTATACCCATTCACATCAATCTTCCTGATTGTCTATTGTTTCCTTCCAGCTCTTTCCCTCTTTTCAGGACAATTTATAGTCCAATCCCTGAGTGTAACATTTCTCATCTTACTGCTGGTAGTAACTCTGTCGTTATGTATGCTTGCACTCCTCGAGATCAAATGGTCAGCAATCACCTTACACGATTGGTGGAGGAATGAGCAGTTTTGGCTGATTGGAGGAACAAGTGCACACCCTGCTGCTGTTCTTCAAGGTTTACTAAAAGTTATAGCAGGAGTTGATATCTCATTCACATTAACGTCTAAATCTGCTACACCAGATGATGCAGAAGATGAGTTTGCTGATCTCTATGTTTTTAAATGGAGTTTCTTAATGGTTCCTCCTATAACAATCATGATGGTCAACATGATTGCTATTGGCGTGGGTACTGCTAGAACTCTGTATAGTCCATTTCCGCAATGGAGTAAGCTTCTAGGAGGCGTTTTCTTCAGTTTCTGGGTACTGTGCCATCTGTATCCTTTTGCTAAAGGGTTGATGGGACGAAGAGGACGGGTTCCAACAATAGTGTATGTTTGGTCTGGACTTCTTTCGCTTATAATATCATTGCTTTGGGTTTATATCAGTCCTCCGGCTGGAAGTCAGGCTACTATGAAGTTTGAGTTCCCTTAATCATCATAATATCTTCTTGTAATCAAGATGAAGTTCTTCCTCAGACTTCATTTTGGCTGTTTATAAGCTTAGTTCTTTTTAGTTGATTCCTGTATTAAAATCTTGGTATTAGAAGCCTTTTTTTTGTTTCATTCCTGAAATGCTCCTATATGTTTAAGTTTGTACCATGTTAGTTGTAATTGATTGATTTGATTCTACAGCAATTTATGATGCAAGTTGTTCTCTTGCAAACGGAATGTTTGGATTAATTTATCTGATAATTGGTTTTAGTATAGCTAAGCATTGAAATTCGCAGACCTCATATGGATAAATGAAAAACACTTTGAAATAATGTTTGAAGTGTATGTGAAGTCTCCGGCTCTAAGACAGATGATGCCTTCCATTTCACTAACACAGAATAGCCAATTTTACCCGTAACATACTTCGCAACAGTCCACGAATACAATGAAAGCCCTTTTTTATACTACTAGTAGATAGGGAAAATTTGCCTAGCAAATATAATGGTACGCAGACGTACTTTGCAGTTATACTTTTGCATTTAATAAATGCCACTGGCTGTATACCCATGCAAATTTTCTTTTCTTTATTAATATATACTTCTATGAACTAAAGTTCGTATGAGAACATGTAATTATTTTAGTATCAATTAGTCATAATAGTAAATTTTGATTGCTTTCTACGATAAATTTCAATTATCGCGGCATATTTGTTGTGCTAACCCGTATTTCATCCTATTGTTGTAACATGTATGTCATTCACGTGTTTGAGATACATGAAAAATTATAGAGCAACTTCCTTGACCAATAGCAGTCAATAAGGATGGCAACGGGTCAGATTTGGGCAGGGTCCTCTAGGATCCAAATTCGTTTTTCAAGTAAGGCTCCGGACCCTACCCGGATCCACAAAGTAATAAAAATGAGGATCAGATTCAGATCCATATGGGTCCTACAGACTCGGGTCCAAAACGGGTATAAACGATCCTTACCTTTTTGCTTCAAATAACCCTAATTTTCACAATGATTAAATATTTTCAACAATGAAAACAACGTCATTCAGCATATCTATTTGTAGACGTTCAAGCATTATTCAAAACGATCCAACCATAACATTTGAAGTTCAAGATAAATAAACAACAAAGTTTAACAACATTACAAATCATTACAAGATAAAGCAACTTGCAACAATGAAGAGTGGAAGGCTAAAGAGCAATGCTAGTGGACTGAGTGAAGAGGAAGATTGGTAGGAAAGAGCAAGTTAAGAGTAACGCAAGAGATATTAGGGATGTAAGATTAAGCATTTTAGACTTTATGCTAAACTGAAGATAGATAAGGTTAAATTTGTTTGTGTTAAAAATAACTTTTAAAAAATGGGTAAATGGATCTAGATCTAGGTAATACTTTAGGACCCTGTCCAGATCTTTTTTTAAATTTAGGACACGATCCTACCCGAATTTGACGGGTCCTAATTCTGACGACCCACATCCTCTCAAAACGGATACGGATCCTCGGATCCGGGTCGGGTTCATTACCCATTGCCATCCCTAGCCGTAACCTACAACTCTTACCCAAAAGACATTAAAGATTTATTTATGGATACAAGTCATACAACTAACCAACACACAACATAAATCATTTTGGGGCAGCTGTGTAGAAGTATATAGCCACAAGCAAAAAATTATGCAGATGGATTATACTCCATGAAATCTTGTACAATCACCTGGAATCATGCCACAAACATCAAAACAAAAAAAAAAATATTGGAAGTTATGAATAAAATTCGTTATGTCCCTACTTAGCTTTGTTTATATTACAAATCGTTTGGAGGAAAATCTTGTATGATACAAGAAGAAAGTTTAGAAGAAACAAAAAGAAAAACTATAAATACTTAACTACAAGATATATCTTGGTAAGATCCGAAAGCAACAGTCACATATTAACATGCATGCTTTAGTTTGTGTATAGAATTGTAAGTTCGGCCACAAAAGTAGGAGCACTCACAAATTGGAATACGCTAACACTAGTCTGGTAGTCCCTAACACAAGGCCCGGATATCCTCTGTTGTTTACTTTGTTGCGTAGCAATTAGCATAGTGAGAACAAGTTCTATGTAGTAGGGTGGTGGTAGGGATCAAATCAATTCATTGACGGAATTCTATGTATGGAATAGAGGGATGGCAATGAACATAATTAGCTGTAAAGTTCCATTCCACTTCCTCCCAGACTTGGGCTCCTTTTGAGGGGCTGATATCGTGCATAGAGGGATATCCTCTTTTGCTTAATTTCTTTTTTCTTTTGCCTTCGTCCCTTCTAATCTTTCACATGATTTCTTGCCTTTGTAGGCATGTAGCAAAATACTGCTTATACGTTTTTTTAAATATAATCTCATTTATAAGTATGAGATTATACCAAGTTAAGAAGAAATAATAATCTTTTGGACTGCCCTTGCACAGGGCCCTCACCCAGAGGCCCATTACAAGTCATACACCCCAATCCCCCCCCCAAAATATCAAGCAAAATGCATGTCTAGGGGGTAAGTAAGTGATCCCTAGACCAAGCTAGGGTATAAGGGAGAAGTCTCACCACTTGAGCCAACCTCAATCCTAAAATGCTGCTTATACATGAGCGGGTATTGGGTTACACCAAAGACTGTAATTAAAGGAGTCCTCGAGGAACATTTTAGCAAACAATTATAAACACATTTGGATCCCATGAAGGGATAACCAATAGGGGCAGAAAGAATAAAAAATCGATCATGGACCTATAACCATTGGCTTAGACTTTGGTTGAGCGTGTACCTTAACATGGTATCTGAATTTAGTATGACTTGAAGGTCATGCATTCAAATTTCATCTACCCCTTCTTTATTAGTGGGATCATCAAGAATTTCACCATCAATGGTAATTTGTATGACTCTAGAAACAATAGGGGTACGCAAGGGTTTACCTATATGAAGATAAAATTTACGTTTACGTCCTTCGTCTTCTTGATTCTTTCCTTGATTTCACGGAGGGCACTAGGAAAATTAGGATGTGATGTAATTTTGCTAGGTTTTTCATTATCCATGTTAATGTAATGATTTGCTTAGAACTAGATAAAGTTGTGAAGTACCAAGGAATATTACAGAAATTAGATACATGTGATACTTGGATGCAACAAGGTAAGAGCTCTTTCAAGAAAAAAGTTATGCATGCCTGTGTAGTTGCCCTGATGTATGGTATCTCGCAGCAAAGAAACAAAGTGGTGTGGGATGGTTGTTTGCAGAGACCTGAAGCAGTTACAATGGAGTAAAGCAACAAGTTTACAGAAGATTTTTAGGTGTCATGACTAAGAAAACTAGTATAGCTGATAGAGATTGGTTTTGTAACCTGTTTAGAGGTCCTCAATGTATGAGAAGACTAGTGTAGCTAATAGAGATTGGTTTTGTAACCTGTTTAGAGGTCCTCAATGTGGTGTTTGCTGCTGTTTAGTTGTATAGTATGATCTGTTTTTTTTTTTCTTCTTCTGCAGTTTATACTTTTCTAGTAATGAACTTGGTTCAAATGCTGGAAATTAAACCCTTACTAGAAGGTGTGTTGGCTTTGTTCCTTGTGTTGTTTGTTGTTGTTGGTTACATGATTAATATATTTCTTACCTTTCTGTAAAATATGTCAATGCAATGATTGATGTAAATCTAAAATGATTAATGAAACACTCGCTTTGATCTTAGTTGTCTTTTATTTTGATTTCTAATATTACTTTGGTATTGCATAAATTAGGATGACATAGTGAAGTCAAAAAAGGATAAATTACGGATAATATGGATAAAATCCAATGTTTTTAACTAAACCAATTTCCCTGAAAATAAGCAAAATTGGTTAGGTTAATTATAGTGACTAAAATGGACACAAATGCATGGGAATAGAACTTAACCACGTCTCCTTGTACTTTGTTGTTTTTTATTTATACAAGGGGAATTAAGTTCGCATTACAACACATATTCTCAGAACAAACACGCAAAATGCAAAAAAGCGTAAGAAAATATAAGGCTAACAAAATGGCCGGAAAGATTCCTAAGAATACTAATTGCCCAAACCACCATATAAGGTTTGATGACTTAGAAAGGGATAAGGAAGAGTTTGTTAAAATGGAAAGAAAACTTTGGAAAAGGGCTATCAATAGGCATTTCATAAGAAGAACTGAGATTATGCTAGAATTACCCATTGAAACTCGTGGTTTCAAGGTAATATTAAATACAGATTTGTTACCTACACTGATTTTCCCAAAGTTAGATCACCCAACTAGACAAAAAGCCATAGTAGTATGGAAAGGGTGGGAAAACTGATAGTGTAGGATTACATGCAGCCCTACATTGAACGATTTTACAATGTTTTTGGAGTGCTAATTTGCTCCATCTCATATGAGCATCTCTATTAGGGGTGTTCTAACCGAGTACCTTCGGGTACGCGAAAAAGTAGGTACCCGGGAAAACGGGTAGTTGTTTAAGCGGTCCATGCCCCGACCCGAAAAAGCCGGGTACCCGGATTTTTCGGTATCGGTAATCGGGGACCCGCTACCCGAAAAAAAGAAAATTCGACCAATGCAAATCTGTTATTGCAAGCCAAAAACACACATTTTCTATAAAATTCATGACATAAGAATCTGTTGTAGGGATCAACAGTGTTATGAATGTGGTTTGATTGTTTAATATAGTAATAAGTATTGATTTGTTGCGCTTGAGTCACTTTTCCAAATCATATTCAACTAACTCACTGCTATGAACTTCTATAAGTTTTTGATTCAAAGTGCAAGGCTGCATTAAAGTAGTGGCTAAGAAAACAATTTCATAAACATTAACATTACATTCAACAAGCAGTCACCGTATTCAACACATTTTTTTCGAAATCGGGTCAACGTGGGTACTCGATAACTTTGAAAGGACGACCCATTACCCCGCCCAAAAAATCTGAATTTCAGCGGGGCGGGTCGGCGGGTCATCGGGTCGTTTTTTTGAACACCCTTAATCTCTATGGAAGGCAAGTTCCTATGAGATCCTAATGTATGTTATCATCAGGTTCCTATGTCAATGCAGGTATGAGAGCCTAGGATGTCGCTACAGGAGTGGAAAGCCCCAATATGTTTCAAATGGTGGTCACCTGTATGATGGTGTTAACTCCTTCAATTGGAAACATCAAAAACATATTCTCAAGTGTGTAACTGATCCTAGGAAGGAACATCCACCTCCTAGTGGATTGGGTATTATTCCCACAATCTCGGGGGAGACAAGAGTGTCAGAGTCTCAAAGGCATAATAAGACTTTTGAATCTGAGTCAATGGAAGGTTACTGGAATAACCTATTTGTATTTAGCCTAATTCTAATTGTAGCTCTTTCTTTCTGGCGTGAAAGAAATGTAATTTCAAATTTTTTTAGGCATACAACAACAACTAAACCTTATTCCCAAAGTGATTTGGGGTTGGCTAACATAAATCGTCAACTGAAACCGTTACCAAAGCAGATGGCATCGACAAGAGTGATAAAAAGTTTTTAAAAAGGTTTAAGTTTTAAGAATTTTTTAAAAAAGTTTTTTGAAAACAGGGTTTACACCAAAAAAGTTTTTAAAGAGGTTTTCAAAAGGTTTTAATACCAACACAATTGAGAAAAACAAATAAATGCAGTAATCACACCCCTTCCTCCACATGGATACTACCCCTCCACCCACTTCTATCTAACGTCATGCTCTCCTCAATCCCAAGTAGCCTCATATCACTTTCAATTACCTTCATCCAAGTCATCTTAAGTCTTCCCCTACCCCTTACAATTTTATTACTCCTCCACTCTTCAATTCTTCTCACCGGTGCATCACCTGATCTCCTTTTCACATGACCAAACCATCTTAACCGATTCTCCCTCATCTTTTCTTCAATGGATGCAACTCCAACTTTTTCCCGAATCACTTCATTTCTTAATCGGTCCTTCCTTGTGTGGCCACACATCCCCCGCAACATACGCATTGTTTCACCGCCCAACATTCAGTGCCATATAACAAAGCAGGCCTAATTGCCGTACAGTAGAACTTTCCCTTCAATCTTTGGCGAATGCCAGAATCACAAAGGAACCCGGTGGCGTTTTTCCACTTTAACCAACCTACGTTAATTCTATGAGCCACATCTCCATCCAGTTCTCCATCCTTTTGGAGAATGGTCCAAGGTAACGGAAGATGTTCGATCCTTGAACCACTTTGATATCCAAAGTGACCGCCCCTGCCTCGTTGCTTGTAACATCACTGAACTTGCACTCCATATACTTCGTCTTACTTCTGCTCAATCTAAAACCACAGGCTTCTAATGTATCCCTCCAGAATTCCAACTTACTCTCAACACCTTCCTTTGTCTCATCAATCAACATAATATCATCCGCAAACATCATACACCACGGTAGGGCTGTTCAAAATTCGGTCCGGACCGGTAAAGTGGACCGAACCGGACTTGTCCTGGACCGGACCGGACCGGTCACAAGCGGTCCGGTCTTCGGGTCAAAGATTTTAATTTTCCGGTCTTCGGTCCGGTCCGGTCCGGTCCAAGACCCTGTAAAAATCGGTCTTGGACCGGACCGGTTTTTCATTCAAAAATATGAATATCGAAGATCAAAAAATATAATTTTCTCCTTTTGTATGTTTTAGATTATATTTTATTAGTAATTAATTTAGATTAAAGTCTCAAAAAAGACCTTGAAAAATTCATTTTGAAGATTTATTTTTATAATATTTCCTTATAATGATCAAAAGTATTAAAAAGAGTGTAGAAAAGTGAAAAACCGGTCTAATTCGGTCCGGTCCAGGGTTTGGACCGGTTTTTTCGGTCCGGTCCCGGTCCAATGAAAAATCGGTCCGGTCTTCGGGTCTTAAATTTAAGAATTCCGGTCTTCGGTCCGGTCCGGTTTTTTCCGGTCCGGTCCGAATTTGGACCTGTGAACAGCCCTACACCACGGTATATCATCTTGAATTGACCTCGTTAGTTCGTCCATCACTAAAGCAAAGAGAAAGGGGCTAAGTGCAGAACCTTGATGCACTCCGATCGTAATAGGGAACTGTTCTGTCCTCCCCACCGTAGTCCGCACACTCGTAGTTGCCCCCTCATACATATCCTTGCTGATATCTATATATTTTTGTGGAACACCTTTCTTTGCCAACGCCCACCAAAGTATTTCTCTTGGTACTCTATCATATGCCTTCTCCAAATCAATGAAAACCATATGTAGATCCTTCTTCCTATCACGGTAATGTTCCATTGTCTATCTCATGAGGTGGATGGCCTCTCTAGTCGATCTTCCTGGCATAAATCCAAATTGGTTCTCCGATATATTCACATGTTTCCTAAGTCTTTGCTCAATCACTCGTTCCTAGAGTTTCATCGTATGACTCATTAGTTTGATTCCTCGATAGTTGGTACAATCTTGTACATCGCCTTTGTTCTTATACAAAGGAATCAAAGTACTCTTCCTCCACTCTAATGGCATTTTATTGTGTCTCCAAATCATGTTGAAGAATGTTGTCAGCCATTCGATTCCTCTCCCCCCTAAAAACCTCCAAACATCGATAGATATGTCATCTGGTCCCGTAGCTTTCTTCAATCCCATCTTTTTTAATGCTGCAACAACTTCTCCGTTTTGAATCCTCCTCGTAAACTCTCGATTTAACACACTTGGCGGGATGTGTACATCCCCGATGTCTTGTGCGTTATCACCATTGAACAAGGTATCAAAGTACGTCCTCCATCTATCCTTTATTTCCTCATCCTCCACAAGCACTCTTTGGTCCACACCCTTCACGCATTTTACCTTTCTTATGTCTCTTGTCTTCCTGTTCCTCATACGTGCAATTCCGTAGATGTCTTTTTCCCCTTCTTTCGTATCCAATCTTGCATAAAGCTCTTGGTTTACCTTTGCTTTAGTTTCCCGTACTGCCTTCTTGGCTTCTCTTCGAGCCTCTTTGTACTTCTCATAGTTCACATCGCTTCTATTTGTTATTGTTAATTTGTTTGCTATATTTGTTATTGTGTAATTTTCCAAAAGTCTTAATTTGCAAGGTTCCAAGTCAATCAAACTCACAATTTATGGCGTTACTATCATTTTTAATTTTTCACCGAAAAGAAGGTAAAAGTCAAAGCCTAAGGCAAAGAAAGTCAACTTAAGACCAAAGTCAAGACCTAACAAGTAATAAATGAAGTCCAAACAGATAAAGCCCAAAGGAAATGTGAGGCTTTGGAAACTCAAAATCCATTCTGGATGCTTTGAAGGACATGGGGAGAAAGTGGGGCACTTCAGAAAACGTTCCTCCATGATCTGGGAAGTTACACCACTATCAAAGAGTTCATATGGCAATAACGAGAAGAATGTAACCATGGAGGTTGACTTAGCCAATAACCGCCATCAAGCTCAACTATAAAAGGAGGACTTCATCAACACCAAGATACATAACAACTTAGCTCAACATATTCTACTTAGAATCTCGTAAGTTAGCATAACATAGTTAATTAGACGGAACATTTCATGTTCTAGGGAATCCTTTATTTCTTTCATTGCGTGCAAGAAAGAAGACGGTTTACCTCTTCTTCTTCCTTAATTCAGCTTGTTCTTACTTTTCATTTACATTAATGTATGTGTAAGACTGGAATTGATGCATAAATCAATAATATAACCAATTTGGAAAATGTTATATGCTACTCCTTTTTATTAATTTCTCAATTTTTATTGCACACTATTTTAGCCATTAGTAGTTGTGTATGTTGAGTTGGAGAGTATACCTTATTTCTAAGGGTCGGTGACCTTTAGGAGAGTGAATCATATCCCCGGTATTCTGGACCACCGTGCGATACGACATCTTTACTTGTTTATCTTTATTTTATAAGTGAAGAATAAGGGGGACACCAAAAATCAACATTTATCTTTTTTTAATACCTAATTAAATGGAACAACTCTCTCCATAACTAACTGTTTTTCACATTTTTAAATTTTGAAAGAAAAATACAAAACACCCTAAAAAAATTTATTGTTACATATTTATGCAGAATTTTACGTGATTTCACGCACATTACGTGCATATATGACTACTAGTATTTTTTTTGTACCAACAGATATCAACGTTTTATTATTGCATACAAATGATCTTTTCCCTTCTAAAAGGATATTATTTGTAACAAGCCACCCTAGCCGCACTCTCAATCTCTCATCGATAAGTCTTCGTAAATCGCCAATGAGCTCTTATTTTTTAGCTCTGCTATTTGATGAAACTTAATTCTGGCGTCAATTTAAAGTTATATATACTACCTCCGTTCCATATGTATCGCAACCTTTGACATTTTGCACTATTCATACACTACCCTTTGACCTTCTTTTGTGATTTATACACAAGGATAAATATAGCCATGAGGGATCTTGTTAGATTCGTCTCGATATATGCTTAATTAATATCAACTTTTTATAATTTTTTACTTAATAAAATTAGAGATATTAGCGTCTAAAGTAGTGCGTTGGGAGGCGTAAAACTCTCTATGTTGCAATACATATGGAACGGAGGTAGTATCTATTTTTAATGACCTCTCGCTTCCTCGACGTGCTATTATAACAACATTGCATTCTCTATCTATCTATCTCTATCAAATCAATTGTTGTAGTTCTTGTCAAGGAAGTTAGATTTCGTCCTTCTTGTAACCGTTGTCCACCATGCGTTGGTGTTGAGACTGAGAGGAGTGATGAGAAGTAGATGGGGTTGGGGATCTGAAACAAGAGGAAATGTGTGGGATATCATATCAGATAGTGAAAATGAGGATCTTCTAAGATACACCTCTACTGGAAGATGTGTTTATATTCATGTCGATGAAGCAGAGGAGGTTCATCGTCGAAGATAAAATCGTAGTCAATGGTATTTGACTATTTTCTAGAGATGAAATTCAGGGTGATGTCATGTTTGAATAACATGGACATATTATGATCTTTATTAGGGTAATTTAATTATCTTAGGAGAAAGGTGGGACTAGAGGTGTCAAAAACTGACCCGATTCGATTATCCGACCCGTCCCGGTCCGGACTCGAGCCCAATTCGATTCGAGAATTGCATACCCGAAACCCGACCTGGTCCCGACCCGGAATAAACCCGACACTAATATGACCTGATATGACCCGACTCGAAACCCGACCCGGACCGATCCGTAGTCAACCCATACCCGATCAACCCCGATAGTCAGTCACCCGAACCTGACCCGGACCGACCTGAAACCTACCCGAAACCCGCTTCAACCCGAAGAATACCCGAAAAGGCCCGACCCGTACTAGACCCGACCAGTACATGCCCGGACCTGTTATAAACCCGACCCGAAGTAACCTGACCTGCGTTTGACCCGACCAATTACAATCCATCTACCCAAACTCTTTAGACATCATATAGTTTTTTATTTGCTATATTCCAATTTAAATACAACACTACCTTCTTATTTTAGACGCAATACATTATATATATCGCTCTATTTTCTAATATTTCATACTATAAGTATAAGACTGTAAAATATATTAAAAGTAATCTAGTTTCTTTTACGTATTCTGCTCATGAATTAACATTAATATAAAATAATATTTTCAATCAAATTAACCCTTCCTTGCCATATTTAGTAATTTCAAATAATCTTACACTAAAATTGTAGCTACGATAATTCTTTGAGTCTCAACCATTTAATTTTATAGACTAATCTTGTCCATTGCATTAATTGATATTTAATAAATAGAAAAATAAAAGCAAATGCTAACGAAAAAGTCGCTCCTCCCTATTTGAGTAAATGTTGTCTTCATTTTATTTAAAAAAAAAAGAACTATATTATCTCCATCTTTTTAGATCTTTAAACCTTGACCTTGTCCATGACACCATGGAGTCATGTTGCAATTCCAGAACTTCAACCTTTTATTTATATCTTTCTCTCTAAATGTGTTAGTGTAAGCATCCAAAAATTTAATGCCGAAATTGCAATTGAATTATATCAACGAAGATTATTGCTTCATAGTAAAATCTGAAATATATGAAAATGGCGTTGCCGAGATAAATTAATGAATTGAAAGTTATGCGAACATTTAACTGCTTCTTTTCAATTCTTTTTCCTTTTTCCATTTTGTTTAAAGTCAAGCCATCTAAAATACCAATTCCACCATTAATCAGTGACCGGCCGCTAACAACCAAGCGCCACCAATTCCACCAGAAATCAGCCGCTAACCAACAAACAACGTTAACAGTTGACCTAATATATTGATCTTAAATATCTTATATATTGATCCAATACACTAATATTGATTGTCGTAAACATTTATCTAATGTATTGATCTAATACGCTGATGATTGATCTCATACACTAATCTTGATTATCGTATACATTGATATATATATTGAAGATTGTTCTTAATGTATAACTTTAAACTATATTACATACATATACTATATATATATATATATATATATATATATATATATATATATATATATATTGATTGATGATTGACCTGATACACTAGTCTTAACAATCTTAAATGTATTGCTGATTGATTGATTGGTCTAATACACAGATAGAGTAATCATAACTATCGTATACACTTATCTAGTATATCGATGATTGATTTAATACAATAATATTGATGATCATAACAAGGTTTCAAATTTTATGTTATTGTAAATTAAATTTAATAAAATCAATTAATTTAATTAGCTTATTTCACTTTGCAGGAAAAGAGAAAAACAATGTGACCATCAAAATACAATGCTTTTGATTTATACATTATCTTTATACTTTTAATTACCGAATCATTTACAATATTCTAATAACAGAGTACAATTTTTATTATTCGAATATTCTAAACAAAATTAATAACACGTTATCAAGAATGGTTTTGTTTTAAAATACAATCAAATAAATTGATTACAAAAACGAAGATGATCTTCTAAACACGCCATAACAATTCAACTTCAAGAATAAGTTCATTTGTTAAGATTCAATCATAAACATACCCACCGTTGTGTGATACGAAATGAATTCGACTTGAATCCGAATCGACTGTCACGGAAATAACCCGAGATAAAGTTGTCCAAACTTGAAATGAACTAGAGTCGCAGGCCATAATAGGCAGCTGAACTTGAATCGACCGACCCAAAGTTGTCCGCACCCGAATCAACCCGACCCGAAGTCGCTCGAACCCGAAATCAACCCGACCCAAAGGCTACCCGAACCCGATTCAACCTTACTCAACCCGATTATTACCCGCCCCGGAGTGGTTGAACCCGGTAAGCCTCGACCCGATAATGGCCCGATCCGAGACCGACCCGAACCCGACATGGTTATTGACCCGACGATACCCGAATATTACAAACCCTGACCGATAAAGCAAATTGGACCGACACAACCCGACCCGACGCGGACCAACCCGATCTGGACCAACCCGAACCCGGCCCAACCACCCGAATTGACACCTCTAGGTGGGACAACTCAAAATCACAAATTATCAAGAGAGTCGGATTAATATTAATTTTAAACTAGTATTAAGGTTTAGGCGATGTTCCGGGGTTAAACTGTACTATATTATAATACATGAGGTTGCGAGTTCAAATCTTCTCATGGACAAATTTGCACTTTTTTATGAAAAGAACTTAGATTTAAAGTTATTGAATAGAAGGGAGAGTCACACATGGCGGATTGCAATCGATGCTTAGGCTTTTTAATATATATATATATATATATATATAGATAGATAGATTACACTAATTAAAGCCTACATTCTGTTAACAAGTCTATTTCATCTAATTAATTTTAACCTCAATGTTATTCCCACACATTTCTTACCAACCTTATCGTCTTGTCTTTTCTCTTCTCCTTTGTTTATTCCAGTTTTTATCTCGAACTATAACAAAGAATTTTCAAAAAAAATCAGAGTTACCTAATAATTTAAATTAGTCACTAAATGCTTTAAATTAATCACTAAATAAATTAAACATTGGGATTAAGGTAGTCACTATTTTCAAAAAGACGGATTGTTCTCTTCTTAATATTAAGTTTGGATCGTTGCTCGATTTTAATTTTAAAAGAGACAGTCTCTTACAAGACAAGAGGAATCTTAAATAAAAAGAGGAAGGAAATAAAAACTCAAAACTCCCAACCAGATAATATTAAGAGAAAATAAGATTGTGCATGCCTTTACCTTTTCCTCCTTTTGTAAGTCTTTAACCATACGTCCGTAAATATCCCGATATTGTAAAACATTTATTTCATCAAAAACAGGTAACCACTAAATGCAAAGCTTCACCCTATACCCTCAAAGTCCAATCTTGTTTAGATAAAATCTGCCGGGAATTTTTTATGAAATAAAGATCCTAATTCAAATCCCTAACCTGATAGGATGAGATAAATTTGTAAACCCAAATTCCTTAGAGGATTTGGGTTAAGGAAATATGATGCTAATAACAAGGCAATACAAATAAAATTTATACTTCCTCCGTTTTTTTTTAAATGTGATACTTTTTTCCACGCATTTCAAGGGAGCGATTTAGGGGTTTAAACGACTATATTTTTCGATGAAATTTTAACACAAGCAAGTTTGACATTCTATATTTCTTGTCTTAAAATTTCGTTGATTAATTTGCTCGTTTATACCTCTAAATCGCTCCCTTGAAATGCGTGAAAAAAAGTGTCACATTTTAAAAAAACGAGGAAGTATGGTGATTCCTAAAAGAGCATTCTCGGTGAAACTAGCCAAGAAAAAATACATGAGAAACAACATTCTTTTTTCTTATGATCCATCAGCCAACACTTTTTAGCAGTGGCGTAACCTTATGAAACTCCGGGACACCTTTGCGGAGTCTTCAATGAAAAATTGGTAACTCACGGTCTATTAAATTTTGCACAGATAATTGGGCCTTTCTATACCCCTTATCTGACAGAGTGTCGGCTATTCCTAACTATCACTTAGTGATTAATGACTTCTTTCAGTCAGTGGAAAGAAGTTGGGACCCAGCTCAACTTGATTCTTACCCCTCCCCCCACCCCGAGTTAGATAGCTTTTCATATTATTCATATCCTTATTCCTTCTAATAATTTAGACGACCGCCTATTCTAACGCTTAACCTTAGATGGTTCCTTCTCTACAAAATTAGTTGCACTCCTATTCCATGGCATAATGCCATAGACTATTACTAAGTGTTATTTCCATTAAATTCATAAGTTAATAGTCCCCCCAAAAGTTAGGAACTTTCTATAGAAAATCATCAATTATGGTCTTTCAACGAAAGAAAAATTGTTTTGCGATAAGGCTACAATTCTTCTCCCCTGCGTTTTCTATAACCTCCATACAGAATACCTAATCAAGTCGTTCTTGGTTGACTTCCCTTTTACTAGAGACATTTGTCAAAATCTATCCAATGTCTCCAATTGGCCCCTCCTCCCTCCCCCTATCATGTCCAATAATGAAACTAAAATTTTTAAGTTGATCACATCTAATCTCCCTAAAGGATATTCAGCTAATAGTCAGCATCTGGTGGTTTATTTGGCTTTAAAGAATGATAATTGTTTTAATAATAAGGTAGACAGTATTACTGACACCTCTTTTCTAATTTGTGATGCAAAGTTGAATTTAAAACGTTGGATTCCTTTTAAGTCAATCACTGGTTCCGGGAGGCTAACAAAGCGGCTGATTATCTAATAAATTGGAGCCACTACCATAAAGGTCTTTGGACGTCCTTTTTGCATCTTTTTTCGTGAATTCCCTCTTATTACTCGTAAAGATGAATTGAGTTACTAAGTTTGATTATGTTTGTCAAAATCACACAAAAAACTAAAAATACATTTTAACTAGACAAAATTGGCTTTGATAGAAGGTGTCGGTTGCTCAATCACACTCACTGGTAAAGAAAAAACACGAAAGCCCAGCTCATATTTTCACTCATAGTGTCCCATTTGATGTCCCAATTTCTATTATTTTGTCCTATAACTTAATTAAAATAATTTTTTAACTTATTTTGTACATGCTCCCTATTAGTAAAACCTCCTTAAAAACAAAAATATAGAGTATAAACTTCACTTAGTAAAATAAAGAGCGAAAAGGAAATAAATCGTTTTCGCCATTTATTTTACTAAGTAAAGTTAGTTTTTTTATTTTTTGTGTTTGAGGAGGCTTTACTAATAAGGAGCATATACAAAATAAGCTAAAAATATTTTAATTAAGTTATAGGATAAAATAATAGAAAATGGGACACCACATGGGACATTGTGTGGGACAGATGATCCGGACTCGTCAAAATCACCCAAAAACTAAAAATACATTTTAGACAAAATTGGCTTTGATAGAAGGCGCCGGTTGCTCAGTCGCACTCACTGGTAAAGAAAAAACACGAAAGCCCAGCTCATATTTTCCCTCATAGTGTCCCATTTGATGTCTCAATTTCTATTATTTTGTCCTACAACTTAATTAAAATAATTTTTTAACTTATTTTGTACATGCTCCCTATTAGTAAAGCCTCCTTAAAAACAAATATATAGAAAATAAACTTCACTTAGTAAAATAAAGAGCGAAAAGGAAATAAATCGTTTTCACCATTTATTTTACTAAGTAAAGTTAGTTTTTTTTATTTTTTGTGTTTGAGGAGGCTTTACTAATAAGGAGCATATACAAAATAAGCTAAAAAATATTTTAATTAAGTTATAGGATAAAATAATAGAAAATGGGACACCACATGGGACATTGTGGGGGACAGATGATCCGCACTCGTCAAAATCACCCAAAAACTAAAAATACATTTTAGACAAAATTGACTTTGATAAAAAGCGCCGGTTACTCACTCACACTCACTGGTAAAGAAAAAACACGAAAGCGCAGCTCATATTTTCCCTCACAACAAGCCAAAAAATATCAAATAAGTGACTTATTTATTTAATATTGTTAACTTGTTATATATTCGTATGCTTAAACAAAATAAGAATTTCATACAAAAATAAATGATATAAAAATATCCAATCATAGATGCCAGAGAGGCTTATGATGTGAGCAAAGGCGAAAAGCGACTAATGTTACATGTAAGCAAGTGGCCACGTGGGTAAGGCATCGGTCCCTCAAACCCAATATTTGAAGGAGAAATAATAAATCAAAAGGTTTGGGTTAAAATTTTATTCTTTTAATACGATCTTAAGCAACAATGACGTATCGCGTAGCATCCCATGTTCCTCAATATTTTACCTTCCCTTCAATTATTTGTATCTCCAATTGATTTAGGGCCTACTTGTTAAGTTACAGTACCACTATCTCTATGTTCTCATGGACTAAATGGATTTAAATTGAAATAAAATTAATTGATTAGACTTAAATTGAAATAAAATTAATTGATTAGACTTAAATTGAAATAAAATTAATTGATTAGACTTAAATTAAAATAAAATTAATTGATTAGACTTAAATTGAATTACATGAATCTAAGTCAAACTGAAATTGTAATAACGTTGTTTTTACAATGTTTTAAATACTCCCTTCGTTTCATATTAGATGATACAATTTGACTGACATAGAGTTTTAGGATTCTTATTTGACTAACTTATTTTATTGAGATTAGTCGATTATAGGTATTTGTTTTAGTACATAATATAAAATTACTCCGTTTCTAAATAAGTGACGCACTTCCTAGTTTCACGTTTGCCAATGTATAATTTTAAACATTAATATTTATAATTATCAATAAACAGAAATTATAAAAAAGTTGATGTTAAATAAATACACATTGAGACAAATCTAACAAGATCCACATGACTATATTTTTCCTAAAATATAAATCACTAAATCTAATTAAAGTCCAAACTGTGAGTAATAAACATTATGCAAATGTGTCACTTATTTAGAAACAGAGGAACTTTTCCCTTATTTTTTGTTTTCTAGTTTCAAATAACGATCTTTCCTTTCATGTGGAACTTTTCTCCCTTGAAAGATAGGGTTCTTCTTCTCTTTATGCGACTTTTTTGTGTTTCTTCACTTACTCTACCGGATTCAAGGTCAAATGAACTGCCGTAAAATTGGTTCGTTGATAAAGAATTATGCGGGATTACACGGTTGTCGAATTTTCAAAGTTATACATATGATCTAGATAATAATTGTGCTCACAGCTACATCAAATCGTCAGATTGTCTCTCCATATGTCTCTCCAAAACAGTTGAAGATTCCAGCGATATGAGCGAGTGATGCTCTATAGTGCATCTACTCAGCGATTTTCGTTTTCATGATGGAAACCTTTATTTGTTTCATTTTGTAATCTATTTGTTAGTTTCGAATTTCTATTGTAGATGTCGTATGACTCTTTATTAATGAAATGATTTTACTTTCAAAAAAATAGAAACAGAGAAGTATGTTGGTGAGGCATATCATAAGGGCTTTAGGGTGGGAGGGTTAATTAAATTAATTATATGTGAGACTTATTAATATTAAAAATATTATTTCTATTGTACTCTCATGCCATTTATAATTATGGTTATAGCACATGTATCAATTAATGTGGGATGGGCAAATAAAGAAAGTGTATCATCTAATACGGGATGGAGGGAGTATTTGTAATTATGGTTATTATCTTAATTATGCATTAGGAATCTTTGTGTTTATTTAAATGAAAAATACAAATTTGTCAATTTGATTATCCAATTACTCCCTCTATCCCGCATTAGCTGCAACAATTTGACTTTTACACTATTCATATGTCTTACTTTGACTATGATTTTTAACTACCATATAAAACCAAATCTTAGTAAACAAGTGTTCTTAGATATGTCTCAATGTATGATTTCAAAATATCAATTTTTTATAATTTTTAACAATTAATTAGTTATATCAATGGTCAAAATTATGTATTGGCAAGTGTGCCAGCCAAACTGTTGCAATCAATATGGGACGGAAGTAGTATTAATTATTTGAACTATATATAGTGACTTAACTATACTGAATTATTTTAACGACATTACTTTTAAGTTATATTAAGTTCAATATTAATCTAAGAAACGAATTAGAGGTATTGTTATTTTGATAAGTAACTTTCTTTTCAGTTAAATTAAATTTAAATGTGTGTGTGCGCGTGTGCATGTGTATGTGTATGTGTGGGGGTATTTATAGAAGAAAGGAGAAAGGTGAGGGCGATTCATAATTGACCAACTAAAAAAAGAAAAATTAAAGGACTTGGTGCTCTAACAGGGAAATCAGGAACAAAATGAAAAGGGAGAGACATTTGAGAAAGAAAACAAACAGAGAAAAAGGGAAAGGGAGAAGAGGGAGATCACGATAGAGGATTCTAGAGCTCAGACTCCGGATTTTTAAAACCGGTTAGTCTGCATCAGCGGACAACAGAGGAGGAGGTGAAGGGTGGGGGCAAAACTTGGACGAGAAACGAATGAGGAAAAGAATAAGAAATACTTCCTCCGTTTCTAAATAAGTGACACACTTCCCTAATAAGGAAATGTCACAATAAGTGACACCAAGCTCAAAATGGAAAGTTTTGAATAAACAAAATGACAAAATTATCCTTACTCAACCTAATTAAATATACTTAATTATTTTATTTCTTCCTTAACACTCTTGCTAATTAACTCCCCACCCCCCCCTCTCTCCTCTCCACCCTCTTCCTCCTCATTCAACCCCAACACACCCACTTAACTCCCCTTCCGCCACCCTCTCCACCGCATACCCCCCTCTCCAACATCCTCTTTTCCGGCGATATTTTTTCCGGCGCATTTCTCTCCCTCCGAGATCCTTCTTTCCAGGCGCCTCTTTCTCCCTCACCAACCTCTTACTTTTCCGCCCGCCTCTCGCTCTCCAATATTGTTCTTTTTCGATGTCTCATTTGCAAATTCGAATTGGTGTGGTTAGTTGTTGGCCTCATGAACTGGAGCTTTAGATCTACGCGCGAACTGGAGAAGACGAAGAGAAGAAGTCGCAGTTCAGATCTACACGAATTCAAGGGTTTTTGGGTTTGTCTGGGTGGTTTCCGGCGGTTTTGGGTGGTTGGTTTTAAGGTGGGTTGGTTTGAGGTTGTTGTGAGGGTGTTTATCGGTGGTTGTTGGCCGGCTATCAGGTGGTTTAAGATTTGTTTGGTTTTTCCGGGAATTTGTGGTGGTTTCATTCCGTAGGTGATGGTGGTGTTGGGGACTGATGGACTGGCTGGGTGAGTAACATATTACCAACTTGTTTTATTTTAATTAAAGCATACTTTATTCTCTTAATTATGGTCCCCACTTTCTCTCTCTAACCACCTTGGTTTTCCCCCACTTTCTCTATGTTCCACTTATTTAGAAACGGAGGAAGTATGTAAAATATGTGAAGGGGAACGTACCAAAGACCCTTGAGTTTAATGGATAGCTTCTTTTTTGTCACATGGGATACCAAAAAATCTTGGTGGAAGCAAAATTTCAATATGTTGGGGGGAGGGGGTTGGGGGTGTATAGCTAGTAATGGGCCAGTAGGTGGGAGCCTGTGCGAAGGCAGCCCAGAGGATTATTTTTCTTACCATAATATAATCTCATACTTATAAATGAGATTTTTTTTTAAATGTGAAGGGGAACGTGAGACAAAGCTGGCGACTTTTACTATAGTTTATGACACTTCTTCGATGAGGAAAGAAAGAATGAAGTAGAAGAAGATTTAACTCATCAAGACTTAAAGTAATTTCAAAATTAGCCCCAAATTAGGAATTTATGAAGTGGAGGAAAAAAAAAACATGAAGAACTGTTTTCTGATGAGCCTACTTGATTCTATAATGCTTTATATTACAAACCCTTTTAATTCTAAGCCACAAGTAAGCTTATACAATGTTTTCTAATGTTAATTAGTACCTATATAGTTGATGGGTAATTGGATTTATTGTGTTAGATTTATAGGTATATATAGTTTAACTAGTCTTTAGACCCATGTAAAAATACACGAGAAATTTAATGCTAGGGTAAAAGTGATTGGGATATAAAAAGTTGTAAGAGTTTTTTGAATAATCGTATCCAATAAATTCAGTCAAAAATAAATAATGTATGATTTGAGTTTTTGTCGGGTCAAGATCTAACGTAAATCCACGATATACAAGTTGCATTAGTCTTGTACTTAGTTATGTGATTAATATGTATTAGACTGATATCCCTAACATTTTTATTGTTTTAACTTGTGATTTTTCAAACTCGTTATATTATTTTGACCCATGCATGTAGTTACATGAATGAAACTTAGTCCAAAAGCTTACCCAATTATATTTTAATACTACCACTCGCATAAAGTAAGTTCTAATCTCTGAATTGTGTTTTTTATCGTTCTAACACGTTACTAAAGGTTCTATTAGAAAGTTGTCTAGTGCATAGTTAATTGGCCGGATTGTTTTATATAATCATCTATTATAAAAAATAGTCAAAATTGAAAAATATAATCCCTTTGCATTTTTTTATGTAATAGAGAAATTTGCACCATGGACACTTTCAAATACATATATTTGATCACGAATATCATTAATTGTACATGTATTGAAATTAGAATAAATTGATATTATGAAAATGCATTTTAAGAAAATAATATTACTATTGTATTATAAAATGAACGACATTGTTGACATAATTTACGATACAGGGAGAGTTTTGAGCAAAAAAAATTCCCAAGTGTAAAATGACTAAGCTATCATGCGAAAAATACAACATAATATACTCGAGCGTATAACAAAATTTTGGCAACAATATCATCTTAAAATTTCTACTATTTTGATAATATTTATCATACACTCGGGTGTAACTTAGCTTTTTAGGATAGCATGATGCACCCAACACCTCTTTTGAAAAATGCACAAATGAGCAATGGACAAAAAAAGTATGAGATATAACAATGATCAAATACAATTAGATATATAATAAAAGTTGTTTTTTAAAAAACTAACAACTTTTAAGGATAGCGATGATAGAAGCTTCTATTTGAGATTCACATGATGGACAAACAATAACAGTCCAATAGTAGTTAAATTAAAACCAAAAAGGAGAACAAAAGGGGAAGAAGAAGATAATGCCATACAAGCCAAGGTGATAGAGCTGAGAAACAATTAAAAAAATATAATAAAAGAAATGGGAAATGGGGGCAACAACGAAAGGTGAGGTAGTTCACAAGACTCCCACCGTTGCCACCGCAGCATCAAAGTTCACATTTACTTTTTTAATCTTTCTTCCCCTCCTCTCCTATTACATCGTAATTAAGAGTAGCAAACCACCCATTCCCACCTTCTCTCTTTCTAAACCATCTTTTGGTTTCTCTATTTATAATACTTAACCCAAAACGCGTTTAATTTCTACGTGAACACCCATCGCTCCCACCCTTTTTTTTTCCACAACTTTCTCCTCTTTGAAATTGAGCTTTAGATGATTTTAGCTAGACTAATATTTTTTCCTCTGTTTCAATATAATTGCACCATTTGCATTGTATTAATTATTCATATTTTACACTTTGATCGTCTTTAATATTTTTGTTTTATTGTATTTTTTTTATATCACTTTTTATAATTTTTCTTATTAATAATTAGATATATTGATGTTTAGACTAAAACATCAATAAGCGTGTAAACATAATGGTGCTATTATTTTCAAACGGGAAACCAAGAACCCTTGAATCCAATGGTATGATTCCTATCTTGCACGTGGAGACCAACGTTCAAATCTTAATGAAAGTAAAATAATTTATAGGAGGGGGTTGGGGGATTTATGGTTTGTTAAGGACCTTTAGGGGGGAGTCTTGTACAAAACAGCCCAAAAGATTATGAAGTGTTTTTACTTTAATAACTTTATACTTATAAATAAGATTATATTTTTAAAAACAAATTATTTTCAATCAGGAAAAATATGTAATTAAATGCCTTTTCTAACTTCAGATTAACATTTTGGTTATAAAGCCTATATGATAGAAGAGGGCGAGAGACCAATTATTCCGGGCCTAGAGACTAGTTATCTTATATAAGTAGTGTCGATATCTTAAGGTGTCATTGAAGGTACATAGGTTTACGGAAACATAATTAATCCGTCTCAAGTCAGGCAACTTTTGTGAAACTACGAAAAAGTGATGTAACTTCCTCATTGCAACTTGACTTATAGACGGAGCATTATGTCCCAAGCTCGGCAGTATAAGGTTCAGTTCTTTTCGATTTATCTTTGGTTCATATAAGTTCAAATAAGGTCGAAAAAAGTCTAATAAAATTTAATAAGGTTTCATCTAAAAAAATCCATTAAGATCGAAAAAAATCCTTATAAGTTCAGATAAGTTCGGATAAACAAAAATAAATTAAAAAAAGAACCTGAAGGGGGTGTTTGATTCACCTAGTTGAAATGGAATGGTATGGATTAGAAGCCACCCAAGTATTTGGTTAGCATACTTTGCTATGGAATATGATACCCATGGGTATCTAACTCCACCCAACTCCCTTGAAATCAGAAACTTACCCCCTCCCCAAGATTCATACTCCATTCCAACAAGGTATCAAACCCTATAAAGATAGAGGAGTCCCTCCCTCCACAAACAACCACCCTCCCACCACCCCCTTCCCTTCTCAGTCAAAAAACGCTCAAACAAGACATTACAAACAGCCGGTCAAATCAGTCGGTATATAAAACCACCCGCCAACAAGGTCTTTAAGTTGCCTTGAGAATGAGCTAAAAAGATAAGAGAATTCTCATCTCAAAAAACTGAAAACTATTCAAAGTCTATAATCTAGTAGCAGATTATAATCAGGCTTTAAGGTCAAGTAAGTTTTCACATGCAAGAAAGCTTGGACAATGCAAATGGTGAAGCGTAAGGTACTAAATTGAAAAGTACCACACACTTGACACTTGGGTTTAGCATGAAAATAGGATACTTTAGAATAGCATCAATAATTGTAAAATTATTATAATCAATCAAAAGGAAGTAGCAACAATGACATGGTACCCACCATAACTTATGGAAATATATCATCGACCTAATACTTCATTCATCTCATAGACATAAAGTAATACTATTTCACTTCTAGTTTGATTTGATTAGTCTAATAAACTCAATCAATTTCATCACCTACCAAAACTCATTCTATAAAATAATAATAAAGGGAAATTACAACATTTACTCAGTATTCACCAACCCACAAAACCCATGAATTTGACCCATTCCCAGATTTATCTACTGTCATAAAATTAATATGACCTTCAATCGAATCATCCATGTTTTCTATCAAAGAAGAAAAAGGAAAAAAGAAAACATGTCATAAAGAAATAGTACATAGTACACCTGTTGCAAAATTTGCAATAGATTTGCATAAGCTGGAGGGCAATTAATTCATGCATATCCCAACTTCCTCCTTTTAAGAGTAAATACACAAATCCAACGGAACTTTTAGGGAAAGGTTACAGAGAGAAAAGTCGGATATTTTTATTTATTTAATAAACAGTGCATATAAAAAGAGGGAAAGAACAAGATGACTGACAACTCAAAGCACTAGAGTAAAAACCTTCTCTGGTTTGGTTTTATATCAGCAAGTTGCAGGGGAAATTAATTGATTGTTAATTAATCAATATAGTAGAACTGAATTAAAATTAGACACTGTCTCTGCCTGCAACAACTCAACTGGAAATAAACAGAGTTGCAGCATCTTCACTATTAATAGCAACAAGAATCTTGGTCAAATTTACCATGCTGCATCAATTGCCGAGACAAATTTCCACATGTACTACTATTCTGTACTTATGGTACACATTTGTTTATCTTTTGTCTTAGGAATACTATGCTCTACTACTCCTAATTACAACTAGTACTTGTGTTATATGGACAATAATCCAAATTAAACACTACAGAATTAAAGAATTTTATCTTATTAGTTGGGCCTGTATAAGTTAAGTTATGGCTCATAAATCATAATACCCAAGTTTGTAGCAGAATGCATCCTATGCTAGGTTCAAAACCAATATGTTAACTGAGTACCTAGTTTTTCTGAGTAGCAGATAAAAATGCAGGTCGAGAATTTGTAACACCCCTTGTGGCCCATATGTTCAACTAAGTGAAATTCAAGTAAAGAGAACACATTCAAGTAAAAATCCAACTAATCTAATCAGCTCGGTTTTAGTAGCAAATCACTTAGCAGCCACAATGTTAAGAATGAAAATCTGATTCTTCTACTCAATTTTTTTGTTGCTTCTACTTAACAAATGGTATACCCTTAACGTCTTCAGCACAAACACTATATAATTGGCGATGAAGAGGGAAAATAAGGATACTAATCTTATGAAATGGGTTTCGTAGGGTGAGGATAAGAAATGGGTGAAAATAATTGGCGAGAATCCGAATACCAAAAGGTTGCCCCCCCCATGAACAATCCTTGATTGAGAGAGGGGGCAGTGGGTACCAGCAGACCCTACCCAAGGAAAAGAAGGGTCTTTGATGCCATAACATAAGTACCATTGTGTTTCAGAGATAGAACAAGTACTATTCCAATTTCTATGAACTTTGTGACACTGTTTAGTCACAAGTCAGTGTGGACTCAAAAACCTCCTCCTCAATTACATACTACTTTAATGAAGAAAATATCAACACTTGCTGACAAACAAATACAATGCCAAAAGCAAAAGTCATAGTAGTAATATTACCGTTGATAATTTCCACACACCAAACCCAAAAATAATACTTGTATCAAGCATCAACCAACGGCTATGTTCACAATAGAGCATACATACAAGAAAGACCACAAATAACAATAAAAAATTTCAAATTTTCTTTTTGCTGGGTTTATTATTGAGGGTAATAACAACAATAACATGTAACAATGGGGAGTATGAGTTGAACAATAAATTATCTAGCAAACATTACAAACCACTCTGGGAACCTCAAAAGAAACTAAGAATTATACTCCATTTTCACCCGATAATTATGACAATAGTTAATTACCCATTCATTCATCCATGATCAATCCAATTCAACACCCAAAAAAATTGACAAAGAAAATTCCCCCATTTAAATTAAAGTAGTAAAAAAAATGAAAAATTAAAAGAACCAGTAATAATTTTTTTTATAAAAAAAAAAGGGTTGAAGTTACCGGCGCGTAGTGTGAAGGTACAAGTCATAAGGAGCCCAAAGAGAATCCAAAGGACAAGCATTTCTAGAGTCAAGCCTTATCCATGGCTTCCCTGATCCACTCCAATGTAGTAATGAAACTGGTCCTGCGTGCAAATCTCTGCAACTCCCTCTCACATTATCCCCTCCTAATCCATGTTGATTCCACCTGTGTTCTATCGGCGCCACGTGTCCTGCAAACACTAGCAGAAACGGTGGCAATGATCCCAGCTCATAGATCCTCTCTTTCCTCTGTATCTCCATCCACCTCTCTATCCTCTTTGTATATCCTCCCGCTCTCCATTTCACTAGATCCATTACCATCACCCCCGTGTTGAAGTAACACGGTTTCCTGTTCCGAAACGTCCCTGAATACCGCTTTTGTAACCAGAATACCGGTGTGAAATACTTAGTGAAGTTAGCATGGCAGTATTCCGGTGCTCCTATTGTTTTAGAACCTAAGCTGGTGTTCCACAGCTTGGCAATGTCGTCGACGAGGATGAGATCGGAATCCAAGTAGATAACGCGCCGAACACAGGGTTCTAAAAGGGTAGCAAGGTAATTCCTAGCGTAATTCAAGGGTTGTTCTAAGGCTTGACGGACGGAGGTAGAGATTAAGTGACGAACGATGCGATCATCGAATGTGTAGAGCTTGAATTTAAGGTGAGGGAAAGTGGATTTAACGAGGGTTTCTAGGGTGTGAGTTTCATGAGAGGTTAGGAAATGGAAGAAAACGTTTTGTGGGCAGAGGGAATGTTGGAGGATTGAATGAACAGCGGCGATTGAGCCACGGAGGTAATCGACGTCGAGAGTGATGGCTACGTGGAGTAATGAAGGGTCACATACGTTAGGATGAGATGATGTTGGGGTGCATTCTTCAGCGTTGCGGAATAGAGGAGAAGTTCTGAAGGAGAATCTGTGATCTGATGATAATGTTGTTGATGATGATCTTATTGCTTCTGCTGGGGGGAATGATTGTAGGGAGGGTGATAGAATGATCATCATTAATGCGGCTGAGAAGAACCCCGAAAATCGAAGGAGCCACAGCATTTTAGCCACAGGGAATTTACCAATTCGGTGTTGGTTCGATTTGAAATCGGTGGTTTTGGGGGTAATTGATGAGTACAGGAAGGTGAGGGTTCTTCGAAAGTCTGCCAGAGTTGGAGATTTGCAACAGGAAATTTGAAATTACATAATGGAAATACACATACAATTTGGAAAGAAGTAAGTATATGATACCTGGAAATGAGAAATTGAGGAATCTAATCTGTTTCTTCACAAAGAGGCATAATCTTGGAATAATGTTGTTTAGGGTTGAGAAGGGAAATGGAATGCAAAGTGAGAGGAGAGAGAGTGAGGAGGGAGGGAATCCATGGCTAAAGGAAGGAAGGAGCTTTTTAGGTGTTGGTGGTGGTGGTGGTACGTGCTCTGCAGTCCCCCACCCACCCACTCTTCTTTTCTCTCTCTTCTTCTTCTTAATTTTATGCCTTTTTATAATTTCTTTGAGGTTTTGTTTTTTTATTATTAGTTTTATACAACAATGGCTCACTCACCACATTGAGGATGCAAATTTGATGTTACAAATGTATGCTGCTGGCCTGGGTGAAGGTGAAGCAGTAGAGAAGAGAGTAGAAAGGAGAGTTTTGTTTTTGATTTTAGAGGAGGAGGAGGAGGAGAGAGAGAGATTGGAGTTTTGAGTTCCAGGTTGGCTTATGAGTTATGACCTCTTTTCCTCCACCATAGAAATGTACAGCCTAAAGCAAGCGCATTTCAAGTAATTTTAGTTATTTGTTCTTTTGGGTTTTAATTACAATTAAACACACATGGGTTTTTTTAGTTTTTAGTGCTACCATCCAAAGGTGTCACAACTCACAACAGCCCTTATGCCCCTATCCCTATAAGTAGAGCTGTCAATTTGGGTGTATGGATTGGGTTTGGGTCGGGTCATGTTGGGTTGTGTGTCGCTCGGGTTGGGTCAAGTTCGGGTATCCGACTATATAGGTCGGGTCGGGTTTGGATCGGGTCATGTCGGGTCAAGTTCGGGTATCCGACTAGATAGGTCGGGTCGGGTTTGGGTCGGGTCAGTTTTGGGTCGGGTTTTGTTCGGATCGGGTTTGGAACAGGTTATGACGGTTAATTTCGGGTCGGGTCAACCTCGGATCGGGTCTATGGCGGTTCGGGTCACCCTCGGGTCGGGTTATGTCAGGGTTGGGTCAACCTCGGATTGGGTTATGATCGGGTCAGGTTGAACTCGGATCGGGTTATGCCCGGGTCGGGCCAACCTCGGTTCGGGTTGGTCAACCTCGGATCGGGTTATGATCGGGTCGAGTTAGCCTAAGATCGGGTCTAGGTCGGGTCGATTTCGTTTCGGGTGTAGGTCGGGTCGATTTCGTTTCAGGTCTAGGTCGGCACGATCTCGGATCCAGTTATGTATAGGTCAAATTATGATCGAGTCAAGTTAACATCATATCAGATTAGTTCGAGTCAATCAAATTTCGAAACTGGGGATTAATTCGAATTTGATATATATATATTTATTCAATTATTCGTTATTATTCATTTAATGTATTATTCGCTTTGGAACCGGTTATGTAATAATTTTTATTTTTTTGTTGTTAATTTTGTTAATGTTGTTATAAAGAATGGATAATCAAATGTTATATGTAATTGTTATATTTTTTATTTATTTCTTTTCATTTAATTTTGATTGTTCTATTTAGTAATTTAAGGTAATTTTTTTTGGCTTTTCTTTTGCAGGTGGTCACAAATCACAATGAAGTTTAATTGTAATCAAAATCATATCCACATTGTAATTATGTATTATAGATGTAATTAGCATCTATAAATTTTATTGTGTAAAGTTTAACTGTAATCAATTTTTTATATGATATGATGACTAACTCCTTTTAAGTTCTTTGAAGTTTATTTGTAATTATATTAGATAGATATTATATTTGATTGAAAGATATTATATTTGAGTGGCGATGACCGATGAGTTTTTTATAATTTAATTTGAGTATGATCGATCGTTAACCAATATAACGACTAACGAGACTATTTGTTAGGTCTTATACCAATAACCACCAATGAACGTTGTCCATTGAAATTGAGATTATGGTTTCGAATATATATATATATATATATATATATATATATATATATATATATATATATATATATATATATAAGTGGCGATGAGTTTATAAATTTTCCAATTTAGTTTTAGTATGATCGATCGTGAACCAAAATAACGAGACTACTTGTTAAGTCTTATACCAATAAATCAACCACCATTAAACATTGTCCATTGAAATTGAGATTATGTTTCGAAATTGAGGATTAATTCGAATTTGATATGTATATATATATATATATATATATATATATAGAAAGAGAGAGAGAGAGAGAGATAGATAGAGAGAGAGAGAGAGTTGAGTGGCGATGACCGATGAGTTTTTTATAATTTAGTTTTAGTATAATCGATCGTTAACCAATATAACGACTAACGAGACTACCTGTTAAGTCTTATACCAATAACCACCATTGAACATTGTCCATTGAAATTGAGATTATGGTGGCGATGAGTTTTTTCCAATTTAGTTTTCGTATGATCGATAGTTACGATTAGTGTATGTGTAAGTGTGTTAGACCAATCATCAATACATTTAAGATTGTTAAGACTAGTGTATCAGATCATTCATCAATCAATATATGTGTGTCTATATATATATAGTTTAGAGTTATACATTAAGAACAATCTTCAATATATTATATCAATGTATATCAATGTATACGGTAATTAAGATTAGTGTATTAGATCAATCATCAACGTATTAGATCAATACACACTATATTGATCAATCATCGGCGTATTAGATCAATCATCGGCGTAATAAGAAAGCTAAGTTTAATATAGTAGATAAACTATCAATGTATTATATCAATGATCAATACATTAGATCAATGTTTACGACAAACAATATTAGTGTATTAGATCAATCATTGGCGTATTAGATCAATATATAAGATATTTAAGATCAATATATTAGATCAACTGTCAATATACTAGATCAACGTATAAGTTAGTTAAGATTAATGTATTAGAAGATCTGGAATCAATATAGTTAGGATTAGTGTATTTGATCAATCATCTATATATTAGATCAATTTAATAAGAAAGCTAAGATCAACATAGTAGATAAATCATCAATGTATTAGATCAATCATCAATACATTAGATCAATATTTAAGACAATCAATATTAGTGTATTAGATCAATCATCTATATACTATATCAATATATAAGATAGTTAAGATTAAAGTATTACATCATTAATGTATATGTAATAGATCAATAAAATTTAGTTATGATTAATGTATATGTATTAGATCAATATAGCAAGATAGTAATCACAATTTAGACATTATTAACGATGGACAACTTTTATAATTTAGTAATTTTTATCAGATCGAACGAAGGGATGATACATAAGTAATAAGTTTTGAATAGTGAATATTATCAAAATAATGGAGATATGTTATGGAACTAAAAAAAGGGATGAAGAAAACAAAGGATAAATGAAAGAGAAAGTTATTGAAATACAGAGAAAATAATTCTGGCCATTAGAGAAACTCGTGGAAGCATAGATAGAGAAACTCGTGGAACCATGTATTATATCAATGACGAATAAGATAGTTGATAATCATCTATTATTAGATCAATAATCAATATATTTCATTATTGAGTTAGGTATATAAGAGTTATGTATTATATTATTCATAATTTATTATTGAATATGATAGTTAAAATCTATATATAAGATCAGTTATCAATATATTAGACCATTGAGTTAGATACTTAGGAGCAACGTAATCATGAATATAGTAGATCAATGAATAAGATTACTACGATCTATATATTGCATTACTGAATTAGATATTTGAGAGCCATGTATTATATCGATCATCACTAGATCAATGAATAAGATAGTTAAGACTTATGAGTTATGTATTAGCGCAATCATTAATATATTAGTGTATTCAATCATCGATATACTATATAATATATATGATAGTTAAGATCAATGTATTAGATCAATCATCAATATATTACGTCAACGTATAAGATAGATAGGATTAGTGTTTTAGATGGATCAATATATTAGATCAAGGAATAAGATAGTGAAGATCAATATATTAGATCAATTTACATATGTTATAAATCAAGCAAATGGTTAAGATTTATGTGTTAGTTCAATCATCGACATGTTAGTGTATTAGATCATATCGATAATATATTAGATCAGTATATAAGAAACTTAATATCAAGATCAATGTATTAGACCAAAGAACAAGATAGTTAAGATTAATGTAATAGATCAATCATTAATGACCAATTATCATTGTTCGAGTTATCATGAGCTCGAGCGAACTTTTAGAATTCTTGTGATGATTATGAACGAGCTTATAATAATGACATAATATATACGTATATATGTTTATTTTTTAGAGGATATATATGTTTAACTGAATCTAACAAGATTCCACTTAACTTAGTAGTAATAATGGTAGTAAGCAAATGACCAATTAGATGGAGCTATCAATCTATTTAACATAATGCTTCAAACTCGATGTAACTGAAGGAGATACTATATATATATATATATATATATATATATATATATATATATATTCAGCCATAATAGTAACATAAGTATGGGCAATAATAAATATACAAAAGTAATAACGATAATAAGTACAATAACATATAAAGAAAAAAACGATCAAAAGTCTAATTCACAATTTTTTTTAAAAAGATTAATTTTAAATAAATAGAATCATACTGTTATATAATAATGACAATAACAAAAAAAAAACTTGTTATAAATAATAGTAATATAACTTAAAATACCACTACACAAAAATTTGAAAATCAAAACTAACCTATTAAAATTTGAAATTTCAAAATCAAATTTCAAAAGATGAAACAAAATTTCAGCTCACCTCCTCTTAACCGCTAAAACACAACTCATTACTAATATAAAGAGCCAAATTACCCCCTCTCTCCCTATCTCCTTCAGCCAAACCCTAACCCTTATCCCTTCCGCCCCCAACCCAGCTTAGTCAACCAAACCCTCCTTACTCTTTCATTTTTTCATCTCTGTTTCAGCCATCCCTTCGTCTTCTTTAGATTATTATTTGGATATCAATTGATGCTTTTACATAACAAACTCTAGAATCTAGATCTTACGATTTTCTGAATAAATTGCCTATGTGGGCTGTCAACTGGGTTCCTTCCCTTTATTCCTATCACTCTTCTTTTTCTTGGCTTTTGTTCTTTTTTTGCTATGTTTTATGTCAATTTATTGGACACTGGTGAATGGTGATCACTCCACAGTATCAGCGATTAGCAAATTTTTGGATGAAAGTTGCCGAGGTTCTTTCAGTTTCCTGATTTTTACTGATTTCTCTTGCTTGTTTTTGGTTCCAAATGGATATATACTGATTTTGGTGATATCTCTTGCCTGCTTTACTCATTTTTCTGTCAACTAACGTACTGATTTTTACTGATTTTGGTGAGAATGGAGATGATTGAAAATAATGGAGATGAGTTATTTCTTGTCAGATTTTCAAGGCCTTCCTCTAATTTTTGATGGGAAAGAGGTGTGCATAGTAAAGTTATTCCCAGTGGTGAGAATTGGACTTATTTTGTGAATCTCTTATTTTAATTACATGAGCAACCTTCCCTTTCCAAATCTACGACTAAGCTGAAGTATTCCAATGCTGTTGGAACGTGGTCAAGTTTTATTTGCCCTCATTTATATTATTTTATTATTTTTTGGATTTTATTGTTATTCCTCATTGATAGAATTGAATTGGACCGAAATTTCTACTCAACTAAAGTTGAATTGGACTAAATTGAATTGAAAACAAAACATGAGTGATTGATAAAAAATGTTCAATATAAATACAAGTAAATATCAATAGTTTGGAGTGTTAATTGATAGATAAAAGTAAGCTGGTCTGGACAATAATTTGATGTTTGATCTTGTCAACAAATGCCTTTGGAGTGATAATCAACATATTTTCGAATTATGAAATGTTATTGAGAATCAAATTAATTTATAAATAATGATTTTAGAAATAAGAAAGAGTTGCCAATGTTAAAGAATTATTTAATACAACAAGTTGTATATGATAATGAACTAAAATTGTTATCATTCCCCCCTACTTCAAAGTGTCGGGCCCTACTTAAAATGTAATGTGTTTAAATTTCTAGCCATACGTCTATGAATAAACTGGCCGACCTAAGTCTTTCTAATTTTCTTATTGCCTATAAAAATTTTTCACCTTAAATTATTATAAAAATATACTTAATATTTTCCTTAGAACTTCAAGTTGGCTACCGCGTGCGTAGGACGTGGTGGTCCAACTAGTATTTAAAAGTTTGAAATGACTTAATAATATTATAATTTTATTGTTACAATTTTAAAAGTTTAGTTCGTTTTATAAAAGTTTAAAATTTTTATAGTTGAATGTAGTTTCGTTTAGTTTAGTTCAATTTGTAACAGTTTAAAATAATTTTCAATTATTTTCGGTTAATATTAGTTCAGTTAGATTCGATTTATAACAGTTAATACAGTTTTAAGGTATTTTCGATTAATATTCGGTTCGGTTTAATTAGGTTTAAAACAGTTTTTGATACAGTTAATTACGATTTAGTTTCTTTTCGCTTCGGTTTTGGTTCAGTTTCAGTTCGGTTTAATACAGTTTACTTTGAAACAGTTGATTTCAGTTCGATTCTTGTTTCATTTACTGGTTAGTTTTGGTTCGGTTAGCAGTTCAACCAACAGTTTTCAACCAAACTGACAGCTCAAGATGTTAGTGAATGATAATGATTTTAATGATCGGGTCAGGCTAAGGTTAAGTTGAAGTCAGGTCGATTCGGGTCATGATCCGGTCGGGTTGAGGAAATGTCGAGTCATGATCGGGTCGGGTTGAGATCAGATCGGGTCATGTTCGGGTCGGGTTGAGGTCGGGTCGGGTCATGTTCGGGTCGGGTTGAGATCAGATCGGGTCATATTCGGGTCGGGTTGAGATCAGGTCGGGTCATGTTCGGGTCGGGTTAAAATCAGATCGGGTCATGTTCGGGTCGGGTTGAGGTCAGGTCGGGTCATGTTCGGGTCGGGTTGATGTTAAGTCGGGTCATATTCGGGTCGGGTCATAATTAGGTCGGGTTGAGGTCAGGTCGGGTCATGATCGGGTCGGGTTGAAACCAGGTTACGTCGGGTAAAATCGGATAGGGGTTGAGCTCGGGTTGGGTGCAGGTCGGGTTCAGGTCAACAGTTGTCGGGTCGATTCGGTTACAGGTTGAGGTCGGGTCGGGTGCAGGTCGGGTTCAGGTAGAGGATTGGCGGGTGTCATTCGGTTACGGGTTGAGTTCGGGTCGGGTGCAGGTCGGATTCGGGTGTATCATTTCTCGGGTCGGTTCCGGGTCGGGTTCGGTTCAAAATCCTGGAGCAGGTCAGCTTTTGACAGCTCTACCTATAACTACTCTTTATAAGTTATTTTATAATCTGCTCCATTTAGTTTATCACAATATTTTTGTTCTCACGTTTATTTCATTCGGTTCAATCAGCCACCCTTTTCTTCCTATTCCCCCAGTCATAATACCCTTTCCCTTCCTCTTCCCGTCCAAGTTCCCCTTTCCTGATACTTTTTTCTAGACAAGCCACAAACAAGCAACGAGCCCCATTCATGTTTCTTTTTTCCGGCCAAACCACGAACAAGCAGAGGAGAGCGAAGATTAAGAACGATGGGAAGCGAAAGTTGATGGTTAATTTGGCTTAGGGTTTCTATATACGCTTTTGGCGATAATCCCTACTTAGGGTTTTTTCTCAGTTCTTTCGCCAGTCTTCTTCTTGGATTGTGTGGTGTGAGTTTCTATGCCAATGTTTAATTCCTTATTCTTGTTTCATCTCAACTGTAATAACGGCAGCTGATTTGGTGAAAGAGTGGGAAATCTTCGATTGACTGAAGAGGAGGAAATTGTCGTCGGTGGCGAGGATACCAACATTTCTTACCCGCAATCAAATGCAAAAATCTCCCTACTACTAATGGGGAAGATACTCACTGAAAAACCTTTTAATGTGGAGGCTATGAAACGCGTGCAAACGTGGATTTGGCCGCTTAGGGAGGAAGTGGTGGTGGACTCTGTGAGCACTAAACTGTTTTGTTTATTAATTTTTTTTGTGAGGCGGAAAAAGAATGTGTGCTCAAAGGATATCCATGGTATTTTGATAACAAGTTACTAATATTGAAGGAAGAGAAAAAGGATGACCAGCCCTTCGAGGTTATCTTCCCTCATTCACCTTTTTGGGTGAGGTTATATGGTGTCCCTTTTGGGAAGCATACGAATTCAATTGCGTTCGATATTGTTGAATCCTTAGGCAGATTTTTGGAATTTGATGAATCAGACCCTCTTGACAGAATGGCGTATATGCAAACAAAAATTCTTATTGACGTAAGGAAACCCCTCAGTTTGTATTCATATTGCAAGAGGTTCCTCATCTTTGCAATGGGTAGGTAATAAATACGAGAGGCTGGCTGATTTTTTTTTCTATGGAAGGTTGGATCATATGGATCGTGATTGTTTGGTACAAGAGTAAACAGTTGATGAGCAGAAGGAGATCGTGTACCAATACGGACCATGGTTTCGATTTTCTTCTTCAAAGAGAAGAAAGGTCTCGTATGCGGAAGAAGAGAAGGAAAAATTGTTGCGGAAAAGCATTGGAAAAATAAATCGTGCATACCTTCTGAGATACAATGATCCTAGGGTAATTAAGCTACACCCTCCTAGTTTAGCGAGGAAATTGTGCTCCTCACCGAAAGATGCTAATGATGATGAATGTAAGTCTCAATGCACAAATTCCTCCTCTCTAGGGTTACTCTTGCTAGTGCTAGTTTTCCTAAGGTTCTTGTGAGTATTCCCTCTCCCCCTTTCATTGATTAAGGACTCAAAGGGTTTGTGTGAAAATATGAATTAGAGTTTTATCAGATTGTTAAAGTAATTGTGGTGACCTATTAATGATTATGCATTGATCTTGGTGTCTTGAGACCTTAGGATAGATATTGATCACATTTATGATTTGGTATTTTGATTTTATTCTTAAATGAACTTTGAATTCTTTTTATCATCTCCATGATTTAACATAATTTCTGGATCAAGATATTGGGTCGGAATTAAGAGGATCCTTTTATTAGGGCTTTTCCATGCTTATTGAATCCCTTAATCAATTCACTTAATTCAAAAGAGGATTTAGTTGATTTTGTTAAGTGATTATTTTTTAGTATTGTTCAATAGAGGACTGATAGGCTAAAGTCGTATCACCTATTCAAAGATAAATCCTAGAGTCCTCTAACAATAGTAGTCAAGAGAAGCAGGGTCGAGTTCACAGGGAGATAGAGTTTCTATGTTAATATTCAACCAAATAACTACTTCAAATGAAATCAAATATGATAAACTGAACTAATGATTAAAGTAGAGAAAGATGAGAATTAAACTGAGATTTAACTATGGAATAAAAGCCTAGAGTATTAGTTCGGTTCACCATGCTTAAACCAATAAAAGGAATTCAACTACTACCAAAACCTAGGTCAAGAGTCGAGGGATTAGAGCATGTGCTGAGCTATGGTTAAATCTCAACGCTCATAGTTCAACATACGCCACTTGTTCACTAACGTAATCAGAATTACTGGTGTGTCCTAGGCCTCTAATCGTAAGACATGTCTGTACGAACAATTATTAACCACAAGCAATCTATGAAATTGGCCACTAACATTAATTACTAATCAAGAACAAACCACACCACAATCGCTCTAATCAAGCCCTAGAAATCAATAGAAATCTAATCAACGATCATGATATAAACCCTAACAATTGCATCATGAAACAAGTAATAACTAAACTAAAACAATTAAGAAATAATAACAAAGCAATAAGAGAGAAGATTACCAAGTGACTTAAAGCAATAACTTTAATTGAATCGAAGCAAGATTTGATCTCCTCTACAATGATAAACTAAGTAAAAACTCTAAAATCTCTTTAAAAGTGTTTAAGATAATAAAATATGATTGTAAAAATAAACTACTTCCTCCGTAACGAAAAGAATGCACCATTTAGTTTGGGCACGCATGCCAAGATAAAACTTTAAAGATTAATATCTCTAATTATGTATTTGTAAAAATTATAAACATTAGATCATAAAAAACTACAAGTTGAGACGAATCCAACAGGACCCCACATGACTATATTTTCTCTTATGTATAAGTCACAAATTGCGATTAAATTTAAAACTGTGAATAGTATCAAAAGTGCAAAAGGTGCGTTTATTTTGTTACGGAGGAAGTACAAAGTATTTTTATTAACCTAAGAAAGCAAGTAAAATAGGACGAAGAATCGAAAAATCGCCCCTCCGTGTCTTCTGCCCGATCGGGCCTGGGGATCTCAACTTCAGCACACAAAACATTACGTCCACCTAACGGATGGGGTGAAGCCACCCGATTGGGGCTGAAACCCTGATACCCGATCGGGCAAGGCTGCCCGATGCCATCGGGCAAGGCTGCCCGATGCCATCGGGCAAGGCTGCCCGATGCCATCGGGCTAGGCTTCCTCTGGAGTGCATCAAAAAGTTGGTATTTGGCTAAGTAAACCTCCTCCCAATGGGATCGGGCAAGGGTGCCCGATCGGGTGAAAAATCAATGGAAATCATCAAAGAAGATCGATGTCCGAACGGACGGGCTTTGCCCGATGCTGTCGGGTAAAGCCATTCTTAGCTTCTTGTCTACTTAGCTTCAGACGCAAAGTTCTTCAAGGAAAAATCTTCTGAAGTACTCAATCATGCCTCGTTACTTCTCCGCTACGATAGAACATAGGGAGTTTTTCCCTAAAACCTGCAAAACGTCATAAAACAACCAAACCACAACTATATCAAAATAGTTAACATAAGTGACTCTTACGAGCGTCACTATCGCACATTTTGTAAATAAAGGGAAAAAATCTATATGAAATCATTATATCAAATTCCCCCAAGCTAAAACTTTGCTTGTTCTCAAGCAAAAAAATCATGTGAACTAACATATGACTGTCTCACCCCAACAAGATAGAAAGAATTCGGCTCGAATATTCAGTTAGACTCAAGACTAGTCCGGCAGGCAAGCATCATCATCAGTCCATCATATCAAACCAACAATCAATCAATGTGCATAGCAATCCATAAGGCCATCTGCGCATCCCACAAATACTAAGAGGGTGCTCGCATGGAGGTCACTCAACTCTCAATTTTTATGGCAGGCAAAAGATGTGTCCGATCGCTCACCTAACCCATCCCATAATAACCCTTCCCAACTCACATCACTCGTGTGTTTAGAGGGTTGCATGTAACACTCAACCTATTCAGTCGACTCGCATGTAGCAAATATTCCACGAGATTGGGACAAAACTTCATATCAATCTAACAAATGCAATGCAACATGGATCATGAGGTCTTTGCAAGGTTGTAGCGTGGCTTAGGTGAAGAGTGTGGAAAACTTTGGGAGATGTGGTGGTATAGCAAACCTAGAGGAGCATAAACATCAAAATTCTAAGAGGTCAATGTGACCAATCAACTTCTCAATTTATCACCCAAAATATAACCAACTCAATAATACTCTAATAGTCCACACTTCCTTTTTCTTTCCTTTTCACTCATTTTCTATTTTCATTGTTTGAAACATTGAAGGAATTCTTCTTTTTGCTCATAAATCATTCTTCTTCCTCTCAATGTTAATCTATCAAATTTTTGGCACTATGAGCTTTTATAACCAATAAGCTCCACAAATAACAAATAGCCAATAACCATCAAAACTCTGAAACTCATGTATAACGAAACCAAATCACTACTGATGCACCCCCAATCTAGGCTTAGGACAATATTATGTAAGGATAATGGCTTGTAATGTGGGTATGATCATAAACAGGCAAGAAAGGCTCAAACGGGCTAGAGGCGGTATAATGTTATATATGTGGCTCTACGGCTCAAACAATAAAAAAAAAGCCTCAATCATTTCAAATATGCATGCTTTCTAGATATCAAGAAGTAAAGAACCAATGCCAAGATCAATGCTACAATGAGGAACTACACACAAAGAAAGAAAGACTGGATGAAAATAGGCATCCATAGGCTAAAAAACTCACAGTCTAACCAGCTTAGTTTCACATTCATCGCAAATGTCACAAGCATCATGTAGGCAAGGGTCATACAAAGTCCGGTTATCAAATCAAAACCAATGAATCCTCAATGCCAAGCCATCAAAAGTCATGAATCCAAAACATTATGAAAACATCAATGGGGCACACGGAGACAATCATATAGCTCAACATGTAATCAACTCAGATTTTTTTTTCATTTTTCAATTTTTTCAAAGCAATAAACTATCCTATCAAAGCATTAAATCTATCCCATAAAGCTGTAAATCTATACTAAAAAGCAGTAAAAGGGAAGAATTATACATACATAGAGAGAGATCCTCCCCCAAGCTGAACGAGGCAGTGTCCTCATTGCAACGAGGTAGAGGAAGCAGGGCAAGGGCATTAGTCGCCCATATCAGTATCGGTGTTTCCACCGAAGAAGTTACCACCTGACATATCACCACCCTGATCATCACCAGGCCAGCATATCCACCCATACCAGTGCCAAACCCACTAGAACCTGCATCAAAACCACCACCAAAACCACTAACACCTACACCAAAGTCCCTTAAAGAGACAGACTAACGTGGTGCAGTCTCCTACCCTCCGCCATCCCCTCTGGCTTAAAAACATGCGGGCCATAACTAGGGTTCCACTGGTACCACGAAGGGTGCCTAGCGGCATGCTCAACAATGCGACGCCTGCAAAAATCATCATAGCGAGGATATAGAGAGAAGTGCTAATCCTCTGCCAAGGTATCAACACGTGAGCCTATAGTATCAACACTTTCATAGAGCGAGTCAATGCGAGTGCCATAGCCCTGAAGCGTGGCGGTGTTATCATTGACTGGTTCCTCGATCCTCCCCATGCCAGCCTCCATATGACCTAAAGTTGACATCATGGCTATAAAATCAAAAGTAGGAGGAGGGGGAGCAGATGTAGAGGGCCTCTCGTCAATAATGGGCGTCATACGCCTATGAAAGGAATGGCGAGGGGGCTCGGGATTAGGGACAGCTAGATCAACAACCTCAATGGGAAGAAGGTAGTTATCCTGATGTGGTCTCAAACGGGCTCTAGGGTCAGGTAGTTGAATGAATTTCTTGGACTTTATGTGCCACTAAACCTTTGATTTGAGAGGCGATGTAGGACCTTCAGGGTGTCTAGGTATGTAAGGTCGATGAGGGTAGGGCCTTGGACGGGGTTGAGGGTGGACTCATCAAAATCGGCGTTTTGGCGAGCAAATAAAGGAATTTAACCCCCCATTCATCAGCCATCTGGGGGTCCAGGACCCGTCCTCATGACGGTTGGCAGCGAGTTCTATATATGCTCGAACTGTAGGGTGACATTATGGGCTAGGTTGTAATGGAAGTGATTTCTAGTGCCCTTAGAAATATAGCTACCAATCGCAATCAATTCATCCCCCCTGACTAGGTGATCCTCATAACGTCCTAACAAGGTATGTGCCATAAAACGGACCCATATACTAAAGATGGGGTGATGGAAATTGACCCAATGGCATTTCTAAATGTCAAAAGGCTCGGGGTCCCCTGTGAGAGCAAGGTAGACATTGGCTATATGAAAATTTTCAGGCGGGTAGTAGTCCCCTTGTATAACAAGTCTAAGCACCCCAAAAAATTCCGTAAGGGTCAGGGTGTGGTCTTGGTTTAGTAGTCGAAAATGTACATGGGTAATGGGCCCTGCTCGGGGCTTGGTAAGACTGAAACTGTCGTAAAATTCAAACACCAAGGCAGCATAGGTGTTTACATGAACATTATAGAGATTTTCCGTACCAATAGCCTTCATAAAATCTTTAACATCATCAGCAAGTCCTAATCTAGAAATTAATTCTATATCTAAGAAGAGAGTGGGAAATACCTCACGCTTCTTAAAGCGTAGAAATTTCTCTATGTGCTCATCATCCCGAAAGTTGATGTTAGGAAATTGCTCGTCCCTTGGAACCAGTGTTGGTAGTGGTGGGGATGGAGGTGGTAAAGTAGCCTCTCTTCTAGATCTGGAGCCTTCACCCGTGGGTAACCGTCTAACTTTGCTTGCCATTGTTAATTGTCAACCTTGAAACCTCTTGCTCACCAAAGATGGAAGGAATGAGATGGTGAAGTGCAAAGAGTGAAGGGGGTGAAATTTTGTGAGTGGAAGATGGGGAAAAGGGAATGAAAGGAGAAAAAGGAGGATTTTTTATAGAGTTCGGAAGGAAAAAAGATGAAGAATGCGGGAAGAAAGATGGAGTTTTAATGGAGGTTAGGGGTTAGGGTTGAGTTGGGGAAGATGAAGATGAGGAGAGAGGAGTGGGAGAAAGATAAAAGGAGGTGTGTGAGAATGAGCAGCAAAGGTGAGTCTTATTCAGTTTAATGAGTCTTCTCAACTACTACCCGATCGGGCAATAGCCGCCCGATCAGATTGGGCGAACAATTTTTTTCTCAATCTTAGTCATTGTTTTGTCACCCGATCGGGCATCACTTCGGGCATCCTATTTTCCATTAGGTGCCAGGGTTTTGCATCCGATCGGGCGTAGCTTGCCCGATGCCATCGGGAGAAACAACTTTCTTTGCATCCGAATTAGGTGAATCCAACCGATCGGGCATAGCTTCGGGCACATTATTTTCCCTCGGGTGCGAGGGTTTCGCACCCGATCGGGCAATTTTCGCCCGATGCAATCGGGTGGACCTCCTCTTTGCATATTTTTAAAATTTTTGTTGGCCAAGAGAAGTTTCCCGCAACCTGATCGGGCACACCCGGTCCGATGCGATCGGGCGAGCTACTATTCAGCAAGTAGCTCGCCTTTTTCTAGTACTTGGTGCTATGGGTGCTCCCATTTTCTCTTCATTGGGTAAATCTGCACATAAAAACTTAGGATCTAGATGCACATTAGCACACGCCTAAAAACTACAAATCAAAGAAAAAGAAAAACTAATAAGGAATGTGGGTTGCCTCCCACAAAGAGCTGGTTTGTGAATGTCCAACACGACCATATTACCTGTCTAGTTAGATGAGGTAAGTGGAGAGGGGCCGAAGCGAATCTCCTCCACACAACCAACAAAGGCACCCTCATAGTACAGCTTTAGACGCATTCCATTTTCCTTAAACTTCTCACCTTTTTGATTTGCGACCTCGATGACACCATGTGCCTTCACATCAGTTTCTTCGAATGGTCCAGACCATCGAGACTTAAGCTTTCCAGGAAACAGCCTCAACTTGGAATTGAACAATAAAACCTTGTCTCCAACTCTGAACTCTCTCTTCCCAATCATTTTATCATGCAACTTCTTCGTTTGCTCCTTGTAGAGCATGTGATTTTCATAAGCATCCAAACGGAGCTCATCCAACTCATTTAGTTGAAGAAGTCGCGCTTCACCTGCAGCTGTCAAATCAAGGTTAATCTCTTTGACCGTCCACGCAGATAAATACTCTATTTCCACTGGCAAATGGCAAGCTTTGCCATAAACCAGTCGATAAGGGTGGTCCCCAAGGGAGTCTTAAAAGCGGTGCGGAGCGCCTAAAGAGTATCATCAAGTTTTATAGACCAATCTTTCCGAGATTTTGTGACAACTTTCTCAAGAATCCTCTTTATTTGTTTATTCGACACTTCTAGTTAGCAAAATCAGAATATCAAGGAGATTTAGAGGAAACAAAAACAAGTGATCATCAGGGAAAAAATCAACAATCGGATAGTCAGAAGATGATTCAAACCTCAACCTGGAGAGATGGTCTGTGGCCACATTCTCCTCACCTTTCTTGTCCTTAATCTCCAAGTCGAACTCTTGGAGCAAAAGAATCCACCTGATTAGTCTAGGCTAGGCCTCCTTCTTGGCCATCAAATACTTCAAAGCAGCATGGTCAGTATGTACGATCACTTTCGAACCTATTAGATAAGTCCGAAACTTGTCTAATGCATAGACCATGGCCAGCAATTCCTTCTCTCTCGTAACATAATTAACCTGGGCTGGATCCAAGGTCTTGCTGGCATAGTGAATGACATGGAGCAACTTATCTTTCCTCAGACAAAGTACTACCCGTAGTCACTAGCATCGCACATGATCTTAAAAGGGAGATTTCAATCAGGGGGCTGTATAATAGGGGCAGTGATCAATGTTGTTTTAATCATATAAAAAGACTGAAAACAAGCATCAGTAAGATCAAACGTGGCACCCTTAAGTAACAATTGAGTGAGGGGTTTTGCAATTTCCGAAAAATCTTTTATAAACCTGCGATAAAACCCTGCATGACCAAGAAAGCTTCTCACTCCTTTGATATTCATTGGAGGGGGAAGTTTCTCAATCACCTCAATTTTTGCTCTATCCACTTGGATGCCACGCTCAGAAATCAAGTGACCCAATACAACACCTTCATTCACCATTAAGTGACATTTCTCTCAAGTAAGCACAGACTAGCCTCTACACATCTTTTAAGAACACTAGACAGATTATGCAGGCACACATCAAAATCAGACCTATAAACAATGAAATCTTCCATAAAAACTTCCATGATATTTTCAATGAAATCAGAGAATATGGCCATCATACAGTGATGGAAAGTAGCAGTTTACACAATCCAAATGTACGATATGCGAAGGTGCCATAAGAACATGTAAACGTAGTCTTTTCCTAATTGTCTGGATGGATGGAGATTTGGGAAAAGCCGGAATATCCATCCAGATAACAAAAAAATCTATGTTTGGCTAGCCTTTCCAACATCTGATCAATAAAGGGAAGGGGGAAGTGGTCCTTCAGAGTGGCATTGTTAAGTCTACGATAGTCAATGCACATACGCCACCCTGTGACAATCCTGGTAGGAAACCCTTATCATTTTTCACAATAGTTGTCCATCCCTTCTTAGGAACTATTTGCACAGGACTTACCCACTTAGAATCAGCAATAGGATAAATAAATCATGCATCTAACCATTTCGTGATCTCTTTCTTCACTACCTCTTGCATGTTAGGATTTAAACGCCTTTGAGGTTTTATGCAAGGGAGGTGATTTTCCTCAAGATTTATACGATGCATACAAAATTCAAAACTAATGCTCTTAAGATTGTCACTATACCCTATAGCCTTCTTGTGCATACGAAGCATGGTAAGCAATTGTTCCAATTGGCTATCTGTGAGTTTAGAACTAACAATCACAGGACATTGTTCCTTATCATCCAGAAAAGCATATTTCAAGTGGAAGGGGAGTGGTTTAAGTTCTACCTTTTTTACATGAGGTGTGGAGGTAAAATACACATTTTCCATTACCATAAACTATTATCCCTTTTCAGCAGTAGGGCCCTCTAAATCAGCAAGGCGGGCATCGACTTAAGTATCGATGCCTGATGTATCTTCCTTAGTCAATGCTACCTCCTATGGGTCGGCATCACGTATCCGCTGAAATGCAGAAAATACAGCTTTGTCTATAACATCAATCCTGCAACAAGATTCTTCAAATAGGAGACTGCATAGCATTGACTAGTTTAAATGTAACAGTATCATCACCAACACTTATAGGCAAAGACCGAGACTTGACATCGATAGTAGCACCAGCAGTGCACAAAAATGGTCTACCCAATATAATAGGAATTTTAGCATCCTCGTCCATATCCAACACAATAAAATCGACGGGGATGTAGAACTTTCCCACCCTAACCAGGACGTCTTCTAAAACACCTAAAGGGTATTTCATAGAACGGTCAGCCATCTGCAAAGTAATTTAAGTGCACTTAAGTGCTCCCATATTCAGTTTCTTACAGCAGACAATGGCATGACAGACACAGATGCACCTTAATCACGTAAAGCTTTATCAATAAACAATGCACCTACATGACATGGGATGGAAAAGCTACCAGGATCATTCAATTTAGGTGGAGATTTATTTTGTAAAACAACAATACACTCTTTAGTTAGAGAGACTCTATCTACCCCACCAAAATCTTTCCTTTTAGTTATCATTTCCTTCAAAAACTTGGCATAAACAGGTACTTGAGAGATAAGTTCTGTGAAAGGGACCGTTACCTCAAGGTTCTTGACCATAGCCAATAACTTACCAAGTTATTGATCTACTTGGAATTTTCCATCCTATGAGGAAAAGACAGCCTTGGTGTAAAGGGCATTACATATACCTTTTCCTTCTTCTTCCCTGTCTGTTCACCTTCCTCAGATAGTTCAACCTCAGACGTTGAACTCTTCTCCAAATCCTTCTCTATTACCACCTTCTGCTTGCTAGGAACATCATCATCATAAACGGGCATATGGGGAGCAGCATAAGCAGTGCCACTACAAAGAGTAACGACATTTGCTTGCTCCTTCTGCATAGGTTGCACAGGCAATTGTCCCTGCTGCCTTAATAGGGTTTTAGTCGTGTCACCTAATAAAAATAAACCTACGGACCTCTAACTAGGTAGTCAGTGGAAGCAGGGTCGAATCCACAGGGAGACAGAGTTTCTAAATCAAAATTCAACCAATTCAGCTACTCCAGATGAAATCAGGAAGGAATTAATTAAACTAAGGAATAGACTACGGAAGACTGAATAAATCGAGGATTAAACTATGGATCAAAAGTCTAGGGTATTAGGTCGGTCCACCATGCTTATACCAATCAAATAGGGTCAACTACTATTAAAACCTAAGTCAAGAGTCGGGGGATTAGAGCCTATGTTGAGCTATGGTTAAGACTCAACGCTCATAGTTCAACATACGCCGCATATTCACTAACGTAATCAGAACTACTGATGTGTCCTAGGCCTCTAGTCGTAAGACGGATCTGTGCAAACAACTATTAACCACAAGCAATCAATGAAATTGTACACTGACATTAATTACTCAATAAGAACAAACCACATCACAATCACCCTAATCAGGCCCTAGAAATTGATAGAAATCTAAATCACAATCATGGTATAAACATGGCTTTCCTATCTAACACCCTAGATAAAGAACTACTCACTCATAATCGAATTGGCAACAACAAAACTAATATGAAACCCTAAGAATTGCATCATGAATGATTAAATAATTAAACTAAGCAATCAAAGTAATTAAAGAGATAAAGAGTAGAGAAGAATACCAATTGACAGAAAGCAGGAACTTTTATTGAAATCGAATAGGTTCAATCACCTTTAATCTAATCTAAAGTGTTTAGACTAAAATAAAGCTAAACTAAGAACTATGGAAAAACTAGAATGAAAAGATCCATAAAAGATGTTGAGGAAAAGGTATTTATAATACCCCTCAAGTTCACTAAAAACGGGAACAAAAAGTGAAAAAGCGCGATAAAGCACCAGACCCGATCGGGCCCGAGCACAGTACCCGATCGGGTCCACATACAAATTCTCCCAACTTCACTTCTGGGCTCTGGCAGCAGCAGTGCAGCAATAAGGCGAGAAAAACGGCCCACCCGATCGGGTCGGGCGTTAGTCACCCGATCGGGCCAGGCGACGAAATGTGTCAGCAAGTTCCTCTCGAAAGCAGCAGCAGAATGAGACCAAGCAGCACTCCACCCGATTGGGTCGGGCGGTGGTCACCCGATCGGGTCTGGGCACATGTGTGCTCGCCCGATCTGATCGGGCATACATTGCCCGATCGGGTCCGCAACTTTCATACCCGATCATAAATACTTCGCCCGATCGGGCCATTTCTGCCCGATCAGTGCACGGAAAACTCCTTTGACTCCTTGGCTCTCTAATCTTCACGTTTTAGGGGTCTTGGGACCTCCTAAACTATCCATAAAGCTCGTGAGCCATCCTACGTGCCTCGTAACATCTCGTAAAGCCGTGGTTGCTTTCAAAAGGCTCGGAAATAAGGAGAAAACTCCATAAAACCTGCAATTCAATACTAAAACACGAAACCACAACTACATACGATAGTTAGCACAAAATAGCTCCCAAGAGCTCCAATGAAGCACAAATTAGCTTGTAAATAAGGGAGAAAACTCTATATAAATACGTGATATCAAACTCCCCCAAGCTAAACCTTTGCTTGTCCTCAAGCAAACAGCACATGAACATGGAATAGATTACCTCACCCCAAAGATAAAAACAAATCAAAGCTCAAAACATTTTCAAGACTAAGAATCGTTCAAGCAGGCATAATTCAAGTTTGGCTCATTAAATCCATCCAACCACCAATCATTCAAGCAAGTTATCAAACTCAAGCATCCACAAAGCATACAAGTCCTGAAAAGGCACTCACAAGGGTGTCACTCCTCTCAATTTTGTGGCAGGCAAAGAATGTGCCCGAACACTCACCAACCCGACCATAAGTACCCTTCCCTACTCACACTCTCATGTGTTTAAGAAGGTTCAATGACGCTCATCCTAGTCAAGTCGACTCAATTAGCAGAAATACTCTTTAACTTTGACAAACTAACTCGAAATCAATCAAATGAACAATGCAGACACGAGCTCAAGAGGACTTTATAGGGTTGTAATGGGGCTTAGGTGAGAGGTAGGGGATATTTTTGGGTAATGTGGTGGAAAAACCAAGAAAGAGGGAGCATAAACCATTCAAACAAGGCCTAAGATGGCCTTCACAACTCCCAACAATCACCATAAAACCATGTAAAATAACCCAACTCTCATAAATCAATGAAAAGCGCATACCAAACCCAATTTTCTAGCAATGGAGCGAATATTCTTTTATGAACGTACGTGAATGAAAGAACTAGAATTCTTTTGAATTTTTATTTCATTTTTCTTTCATTTTCTGAACTTCATTCACGCAACTCTAAACTTGCTTTCTTTCTTTTCTCTTTCTCACTCTCAAACCACAGCAAATACACTTTTAAACTCCTCAAAAACCAAACTAAACCAACAAACCAATCTCAAACTCAACCCATAAAAGCTCCCCAAGCTAGGCTTGGAATAATATCAAGTGAAGGCTTTTGGCTCGTAATAGGGGTTTAAGTAAAACGAAACAAGTTATTAGGCTCAGCGGGGCTAAGCAGGATAAAAGTATATCAAAAATTCACTCTGAAGCTCAAGAAAAGGACAAAAGAACGCCTCTATCACAGCACATGCTACAAGTCATCTAAAATCAGACAAGTACGAAGTCAAAGTCAAGATCAATCCACTAAAGAGGAACTAACACACAAGAATAGACTGGATAATAAAATGAATCCAATAGGCTACAAAGAGGCCTCACAGTCTAACCAATTCAGGTATGCAGCGCAAAGTGGTATAATATAATCCAAACATGCTCGAAATCATAGCAATCAAACATCAAATCAAAGCCTCAAGATCACAAATGCCCAGCTATCCAGAAAACAAAGTCAAATCAATTTCAAATAGAGCACAAAAAGGGGCACAGGGAGGCAACTAAACCAGTCATGGGAACCATATTTTTTTGATTTTTTTCAGTATTTTTGAAAGCAGTAAATCTATCCTAGAAAGCAGTAAAAGAGATAGGGAATACAAACAGAACTCCTCCCCCAAGCTGAACTTGGCAGTGTCCTCAATGCCAAAAGGTGATAAGGACTATGCTAAGAGGAAAAACAATGTTAGTACCCTCACTCTCGCTCACAAAAAGGAAGCAAAATAAAAAGAAAAGGAAAAGGGAAAGAAAAGAAAATACGAGTTGCCTCTCGCACAACGCTGGTTTATAAAGGTCCCGCACGACCATAATCCTCCCTCTCTCAAATAGGAGGGGCTTGGCAATGAGTGCCACCCTCATTAAACATCTTTCTCCTCCAAATGTTCTTGACAATGCCTCCAGACGGTGAGGCAACCTTAGGTGGAATTGGAAACTTCTCCACCCCAACTTCATCCAGAACCTCATCCCTGCAACAAGATTGTTCAAGCATAGGAGCCTTAACAGCATTGGTTAGTTTAAAAATCACTTTATCATCACCAACACTCAGAGTTAAAGACCCAGACTTGACATCAATGACAGCACCAGCAGTACACAAAAACGGCCTACCCAAGATAATAGGAATCTGGGCATCCTCATCCATATCTAATACCACAAAATCAACAGGGATATAGAATTTCCCAACCCTAACAGGAACATCCTCTAAAACACCTAGAGGGTATTTGATAGAACGATCCGCCATCTGTAAAGTGATTTGTGTGCATTTAAGGGCTCCCATGTTCAGTTTCTTATAAACAGACAATGGCATAACAGAAACAGAAGCACCTAAATCACACAAAGCCTTATCAATAAAAATAGGTCCAAGATGGCAGGGTATAGAAAAACTACCAGGATCTTTTAACTTTGGTGGGGTTTTATTTTGAATAAAAGCACTACACTCTTCAGTAAGAGCGACACGTTCTACCCCACCAAAGTCTCTTTTCTTAGTGATCATGTCTTTCAGAAATTTGGCATAAACAGGCACTTGGGTAATTAAATCTGTAAATGGAATAGTTACCTCAAGGTTCTTGACCAGAGCCAAGAACTTACCAAATTGCTGATCGACCTTAGATTGTTGCATCCTGTGAGGAAAAGGTAGCCTTGGTGTAAAAGGCGTTTCAGAAACCTTCTCCTTTTTCTTCCCTGTCTGTTCAGCTTCTGCAGACAAATCGACTTCAGACGTCGAATTCTTTCTTTTTCCTTCCTCTACCACCCTCTTCTTCCCTGCAGTCGGGGTAACCTCATCAATGGGCACTGGAGGGGCATCATATGCAATGCCACTACGAATAGTGATGGCATTCACATGTTCTCTCTGAACTGGTTGCCCTGGCAATTGTCCCTGCTGCCTCTGTGCATTAGATTCTGCCAACTGAGCAACTTGAGCCTCGAGAAGTTGGATGTGCTTCTCTTGGGCCCTCCTTGCTTCCTCCTGGGCCCTCCGTGTTTCCTCATTTGCCTTTTGCATAGACAATATCAGTTTCATCAGTTCAGAATTGCTAGGCTCTTGTGGGTTGTTGTTTTGTGGGGGTGGGGTGTGGAAATTTTGGGGAGTTTGGAAGTTATTGGGATGATGGAAGTTTTGTGGTGGTGGTCTTTGGAAATGTTGTGGGGTTTGATGGTATGAGGGTTTAGGATAGTTTTGTGGAGGTGGAGGTTGATGGTTTTGTGGGTTTTGGTAGTTATGTGAAGGGGGGAAGGTTTGTGGTCTTTGTTGGAAGGCATTAGCCTGCTCCATCTGAAATTGACTGAACTGACAGTCATGCCCAAAGTGACCCTGAACACCACATACCTCGCAGTAAGATGAGGTAATGGCTGCTACTGCAGACATAGCATTGATACTCATGGGTGGAGGTGTCGGACTAGAAGACTTCATTAGCTGCTGAGTTAGTTGCGCCATCTGAGATGTAAGCAATGAAATAGCGTCAACTTCAATTACCTTCTTAGTCAAACTCCTAGATGATGAATGGTCATTGGCTGCAAGATTTGATATGAATTCATAACCCTCATCAACTGCCTTGTCTAAAAACACTCCTCCTGCAGACGAATCAACAATACACTTCGTCTGAGGCTGCAGACCATTGTAGAATGTCTGCGTCAAGAACCATTTGTCCATATTATGGTGTGGACACTCTCTCTGTAAATCTCTAAACCTAGCCCACGCTTCCCTTAATGTTTCATCAGGCTCTTGGGAAAATGTGGCCAGTTTATTTCTGATTTCTGCTGTTTTAGTGGGTGGGTAATAATCTCTCAGAAATGCAGCAGAAATCTCACTCCACTCGGTTTCTTTCACATCGTTCAACCATTTTTGGGCTCTATCTCTCAGTGAAAACTCGAACAACATGACTTTGAGTTGATCTGGAGTGACGCCGGCATGATTAACGGTTCGACAAAGTTGTTGAAACCGTTGCAGATGATTTGCCGGATCTTCAGTAGGATGCCCACCAAACTGATTTTGCTGGACCATGCTGATGAGTCCAGGCTTGATTTCGAAATTTGCTGCGGCAATGGTGGGCATAGTAGGTCCAGTGGAGAGACCATCCGGGTTGGGCACCCCATATGACTTCAGTGATTTTGACATAACTGAATTCAAGGTGTCTGTTCCAGAGGTGTTCAGCTGAACAGACTGCTTTTCTTTCTGCTTTATCTTTCGGATCCGCCTGATTGTCCTAGTAAGATCGGGGTCCGCTGGAATTGGGGAACCGTTTCTTTGGGACCTGGGCATACAAAAGAAACAAAAAGCAGCAGTAAAACGTACCTCGATTGAAACAATGAAGTTCCAATGAGGTACAGAGAAGTAGACCAAATAATTAAATAAAAACTTAGAGAACTAGCCGTCTCCCCGGCAACGGGGCCAAAATTTGATAGGGTTTTAGTCGTGTCACCTAATCAAAAATAAACCTACGGACCTCTAACTAGGTAGTCAGTGGAAGCAGGGTCGAATCCACAGGGAGACAGAGTTTCTAAATCAAAATTCAACCAATTCAGCTACTCCAGATGAAATCAGGAAGGAATTAATTAAACTAAGGAATAGACTACGGAAGACTGAATAAATCGAGGATTAAACTATGGATCAAAAGTCTAGGGTATTAGGTCGGTCCACCATGCTTATACCAATCAAATAGGGTCAACTACTATTAAAACCTAAGTCAAGAGTCGGGGGATTAGAGCCTATGTTGAGCTATGGTTAAGACTCAACGCTCATAGTTCAACATACGCCGCATATTCACTAACGTAATCAGAACTACTGATGTGTCCTAGGCCTCTAGTCGTAAGACGGATCTGTGCAAACAACTATTAACCACAAGCAATCAATGAAATTGTACACTGACATTAATTACTCAATAAGAACAAACCACATCACAATCACCCTAATCAGGCCCTAGAAATTGATAGAAATCTAAATCACAATCATGGTATAAACATGGCTTTCCTATCTAACACCCTAGATAAAGAACTACTCACTCATAATCGAATTGGCAACAACAAAACTAATATGAAACCCTAAGAATTGCATCATGAATGATTAAATAATTAAACTAAGCAATCAAAGTAATTAAAGAGATAAAGAGTAGAGAAGAATACCAATTGACAGAAAGCAGGAACTTTTATTGAAATCGAATAGGTTCAATCACCTTTAATCTAATCTAAAGTGTTTAGACTAAAATAAAGCTAAACTAAGAACTATGGAAAAACTAGAATGAAAAGATCCATAAAAGATGTTGAGGAAAAGGTATTTATAATACCCCTCAAGTTCACTAAAAACGGGAACAAAAAGTGAAAAAGCGCGATAAAGCACCAGACCCGATCGGGCCCGAGCACAGTACCCGATCGGGTCCACATACAAATTCTCCCAACTTCACTTCTGGGCTCTGGCAGCAGCAGTGCAGCAATAAGGCGAGAAAAACGGCCCACCCGATCGGGTCGGGCGTTAGTCACCCGATCGGGCCAGGCGACGAAATGTGTCAGCAAGTTCCTCTCGAAAGCAGCAGCAGAATGAGACCAAGCAGCACTCCACCCGATTGGGTCGGGCGGTGGTCACCCGATCGGGTCTGGGCACATGTGTGCTCGCCCGATCTGATCGGGCATACATTGCCCGATCGGGTCCGCAACTTTCATACCCGATCATAAATACTTCGCCCGATCGGGCCATTTCTGCCCGATCAGTGCACGGAAAACTCCTTTGACTCCTTGGCTCTCTAATCTTCACGTTTTAGGGGTCTTGGGACCTCCTAAACTATCCATAAAGCTCGTGAGCCATCCTACGTGCCTCGTAACATCTCGTAAAGCCGTGGTTGCTTTCAAAAGGCTCGGAAATAAGGAGAAAACTCCATAAAACCTGCAATTCAATACTAAAACACGAAACCACAACTACATACGATAGTTAGCACAAAATAGCTCCCAAGAGCTCCAATGAAGCACAAATTAGCTTGTAAATAAGGGAGAAAACTCTATATAAATACGTGATATCATGCCTTTGAGCAATGTTTCCTCCCAATTGGGCAATTTGAGTCTCGAGAAGTTTGATGTGCTTCTCTTGGGCTCTTTCTGCCTCCTCATTAGCTTTCTGCATAGCCAGCAAATGCTTCTATTGAGCTCTTTGCGCCTCCTCATTAGTCTTTTGCATAGCCAACATCAGTTTCATCAATTCAGATGTGTTAGGCTCTTGTGGGGCTACATTTTGTGGTGCTGGCTGATATGAATTTTGTTGGGCAAGTCTTTCAAAACCAGGGGGATTTTGGGAATTCCCTTGATTTTGGTAGTAATTGGGTTTTGCGTGATTTTGTGGAGGCTGATAGGAATTTTTTGGTTGTTGGTTGTTGTTTTGTGGATGGTGAGGTTTTGCACATTGTTGCTACGATATAAGAGAAGTGGGTTTTCTCTCCAACCAGGATTGTATATGTTGGAGTAGGGGTTATTTGGCTATCTTTACTTAAAGGCATTCGCCGGTTCCATCTGATTCTGACTGAACTGACAGTCGTGGCCAAAGTGACCCTGAATACCATACACTTCGCAGTAAGATGAGGGGATGGGTGCAATTGCTGGCATGGCATTTATACTCATAGGCGGAGGTGTCGAACTAGAAGGCTTCAATGTGTCAAACTTCTGATTCAGTTGTGCCATCTGAGAAGCAAGTAATGAAATGACGTCAACATCAAGTACCTTTTTAGTCTGACTCCTAGATGAGGAATGATCATTTGCTGCGAGATTGGATAGGAAGTCAAAGCCTTCATCAGCTGCCTTGTCTAAAAAGACTCCTCCTGCAGACGAATCAACAATACTCTTCGTCTGGGGCTGCAGACCATTGTAGAAAGTCTGCGTCGGAAACCACTTGTTCATATTATGTTGTGGACACGCCCTCTGTAGATCTCTGAATCTAGTCCACGCTTCCCTCAGTGTCTCATCTGGCTCTTGGGAAAACGTGGCCAACTTATTTCTGATGTCTGCTGTCTTTGTGGGGAGGTAGTCTTGTAGGAACGCAATAGAAATCCCCGACCATTCTGTCTCAGCGATGTCACTAAACTACCTTTGAGCTTTGTCTCTGAGTGAAAACTCGAACAACATGACCTTCAACTTCTCTGGTGTTCTTGGAATCTTTGCAGATGATTTGCCGGATTTTCAGTAGGATGCCCACCAAACTGATTTTGCTGCACCATATTGATGAGTGCAGGCTTGATCTCGAAATTATTTGCAGCAATGGTGGGCATTTGTGGACCAGTGGGTATGCCTTCACAATTAGGCACCCCATAAGACCTCAATGACTTTGCCATTGGTGGTGTAGAAGTCTCTGATTCAGGTTTGTCTTGTTCGAACTCTGTTCTAAGGTCCCGAAGTATCGCTTCCGTATCGGGATCTCCAGGGAATATAAGAGTTTTCTTTTTGTACCTGGACATAAAAGAGAAACAACAAGATAACTGTGAGAACGACCTCAGTTGGACAGGAGGTTCCAATGAGGCAAAAAGAAGTACGCTAATTAATCGAATAAAAATTAGAAAACAAGCCGTCTCCCCGGCAACGACGCCAAACTTTAATAGGCTAAAGTCGTATCACCTATTCAAAGATAAATCCTAGAGTCCTCTAACAATAGTAGTCAAGGGAAGCAGGGTCGAGTCCACAGGGAGACAAAGTTTCTATGTTAATATTCAACCAAATAACTACTTCAGATGAGATCAGATATGAGAAACTGAACTAATGATTAAACTAGAGAAATAGGGGAATTAAACTGAGGTTTAACTATGGAATAAAAGCCTGAAGTATTACTTTGGTCCACCATTCTTATACCAATCAAACGGGTTCAACTACTACCAAAACCTAGGTCAAGAGTCGAGTGATTAGAGCATGTGCTGAGCTATGGTTAATCTCAATGCCCATAGTTCAACACACGCCGCTTGTTCACTAACGTAATCAGAACTACTGGTGTATCCTAGGCCTCTAATCATAAGACAGGTCTATACGAACAATTATTAACCACATGCAATCAATTAGATTGGCCACTAACATTATATGCTAATCAAGAACAACCACACCATAATCGCTCTAATCAAGCCCTAGAGATCAATAACAGTCTAATCAACAATCATGGTATAAACATGGCTTCCTTCTCTAAAACCCTAGAAAGAGATCTACTCAGACATGATTAAACTAACAATAACAATTCGAATAAGAAACCCTAACAATTACATCATAAAACAATCAATAACTAAACTAAAACAATTGAGGAATAATAACAAAGCAATAAGAGAGAAGATTACCTATTGACTGAAAGCAATAACTTTAATTGAATCGAACCAAGGTTTGATCTCATCTACAATCATAAACTAAGTAAAAACTCTAAAAGCTCTCTGAAAGTGTTTAAGATAATAAAAGATGATTGTAAAAATAAACTACAAAGTTTTTATATAAACCTAAGAAAGTAAGTAAAATAGGACGAAGAATCGAAAAATCGCCCCTCGTGTCTTCTGCCCGATCGGGCAATGGGCCGCCTGATCGGTTCTGGGGATCTCAACTTCACCACACAAAACATTACGTCCACCCGACGGGATCGGGTGAAGCCACCCGATCGGGGCTGAAACCCTGATACTCGATCGGGCAAGGCTGCCCGATGCGATCGGGCAAGGCTGCCCGATGCCATCGGGCTAGGCTTCCTCTGGAGTGCATCAAAAAGTAAGTATTTGGCTAAGTAAACCTCCACCCGATGGGATCGGGCAAGGGTGCCCGATCTGGTGAAAAATCAATGGAAATCATTAAAGAAGAACGATGCCAGATCGGGCGGGCTCTGCCCGATGCCGTCGGGTCAAGCCATTCTTAGCTTCTTCTCTACTTGGCTTAAGACACCAAGTTCTGCAAGGAAAACTCTTCCAAAATACTCAAGCATGCCTCATAACTTCTCCGCTACAGTGTGGGGGTTAAAGTGACAGAAAATAGGGAGTATTTTCCTAAAACCTGCAAAATGTCATAAAACAACCAACCCATAACTATATCAAAATAGTTAGCATAAATGGCTCATAAAAGCGTCAATATCACACATTTAGCTTGTAAATAAAGGGAAAAACTCTATATCAAATCATTATATCAAGGACTAGAGTATTCTAGAGGAGAACTAAACCTTGCATATTTATCACCTTTAAGCCACAAATGCATTGACGATCGTTGTCCCGCTTGGATTCATACTAATAGCCTGAACTCTAGTGTTTTCCCTATGATATTTGCATCTTGTATTTATTTGCTAGTTCTATTTCTTAGTTAGTTGTTAGTGGTTTCAAATCATTCTTTCAAACCCCCCAAAAATCCTTTAATTAGGTAATTTAGACTTATTAGACTTACATTAATCCCAATCTCCTTGTGGACCGACCCTTGACTTGCCTTTAATACACCATTAGTCGTTGCTTATTAGGAGTTTTAAATATAATTTTAGAAAATGGTTTTGGTGCCTTAGCAACATAATTTGAGGCACGAACCTTACAGGGTCCTTCCTTCAAGGTACGAGGGTCGGACATAACATAAATGTCCCCTTTTAGACGATGAAAAACTACATGTGAGTTTCTTGATTAAAGGACAAAATTGAAACTCGTCAGTGAATCTTTAGGATGGGTCAAATTCACTAACCACGTTGTACTTAGGCATGTGGGATTGATATGTTTTAAAAGTAATACCGTAAGTGCACGGTGTCTGTTGTTAGTAGAGCCTTGCAAGTACGGGTGGAATCCACAGGGAGACAGGTTTTCAGAGTTAATATTCAATTAAATAACTACTTGAGATGAAATCAGGCAATAATAGATGAACTGTTAATTAAACTAAAGAAAATAGGATTAAACTGAGATTTAATTATGAATTAAAAGACTAGGACATTAGTTCGGTCCACCATACTTATACCAATCAAAAGGGTCGAATAACTCATAATCCTTAGGTAGAGAATCAAACAATCAGAGCAAAGGCTAAGTCTAAGATTAACGCTCTCAATTCAACATATGTGGTATGATTGCTCACATAAGCGGAATTAAAAGACTAGGGCATTAGTTCGATCCACCATACTTATACCAATCAAAAGGGTCGAATAACTAATTATACCTAGGTATAGAATTAAACAATCAGAGCAAAGGCTAAGTATAAGATCGGGTTATAACTCTCTCAATTCAACATATGTGGTATGATCACTCACATAAGAGGAATCGATAGTGCGTTCTAAACCTCTAAAAGTAAGTCTATGATTGGTTCATACTCAAGTTGCCAAATGTAATTCATAAAACTGCGCAATAACATAAACCACGGATTTAAGATCAAATCACACTATAATTACTGTAATCATAACCTAGAACTAATAGCAATTCAAATAACAATCATGGTATAAACATGACTTTCCTCCCTAAAACTCTAGAAAGATGACTACTCACTCATAATTGAATTCACAACAATTAATCTAATATAAAAATCAAAACTTTGCGTTCATGAACGATTAAATAAACAAACAAAGCAATCAAATATAAAGAAAGAAAATAGGAATGAAGAACAATACCAATTGACGGAAAGCAATAACTTTAATTGAAATAATCCCAAGGTTCGATCACCTTCAAATGTAAACTACAGAGTTTCTCTCTAAAAAACTCTTAAAACTAAACTAATGATAGCTGAAATTAAGATGTCTGACAAAATAATACTTTAAGCTATTTATAATAGGAAAAATTGCCTAGAATAATGCAACCTTTTGCCCATTCGCAACTAATAATGCAACCTAAAGATTATTCTGCAATAATGCAATCTTAATACCCTATTTTTTTAAACTGGACAAATAACCTGTTACCTGTACCATTGGAATTTTTTATAAACTTAAATTCTAATTAATATATTAATAATAAACTCCCCCATCCCCACCCCAACCCCAACCCCCAACCCCCAACCCCAACCCCAACCCCAACCCCAGCCCCAGCCCCCAGCCACGAAACGCGCCACTAGCACCAACCCGGGATGGATTTCGACACTCAATGTGAAGACAGCAGCGGCACGGCGATGGTTTCCTCCACCGCGAGCGCGTTCTTTCTTGGCTTCGCGTGTACGAGCCTCGACCGAGAGGGGTTGTTGTGGTGGTGATGGAAGCGCCATTTAGGGCGTGAGGGGTTTACCGTCGACGAGACGAAAAGAGGAGTCCTCATTGGCGGCGAGAATGGAGCGGAGAAGAAATCATCGCCGGAGAAATTGAAGACGAAATCGTAGGGGTTGGTGGGGACGGTGGAGGAAGGTGGGAGAGGTGATGATGTGGTGGGACGGTGATGGGGACGGTGGAGGAAGGTGGGAGAGGTGATGGGGATGGTGGTTGTTCTGGGGGTGGGGTGAGGTGGGATGTGGGTGGTGAGGAGAGAGAGAGAGAGGGTTACGTGGGGTTGGGGCTGGGGGAGGGATAGTTAGTTTTATTTTATTATTTTTTTTTGTTTTTTTGTTTTATTTTATTTTTCAAAATTCTTTATGAGAGCAAATTATTATGCGACTAGTGTCCCATTTTACCCATTGTTCAAGTCATAACCAGTTTTGTCCTGTTTAAAATAAATGGGGTATAAAACTATTATAAAGGTTGCATTATTCCAGAATAATCGAAAGGTTGCATTATTATTTGCGAATCGCCAAAAGGTTGCATTATTCTAGGCAATTTTATCCTAGGAAAGCTTTAAAAGATAGTGCGGAAACCTAACAAAATTAGGTTTTCGGGTGCTCCGTCCCATCCAATTGGGTGGGAGTATTTTCCTCTTGTTTTCAACTTTAGTAACCAGCCAGACGAAGATGGTCTCAGACTCGATCGAGCGGGTAAACTTCGATTTTGCGTCAACTTGCGAAGGTCGCTTCTCTCAAAAAAGAATTTCGTTTGGGGGCGTGTGACCTATCGTTGGAAAACTCTTGAAGTCTAGATTCCAACCGGAATTTCTTAATTATCAATTTTCTATCAAAAGTTATGATCAAAATAGTAAACAGGTGCCAGTTTTGGCACTTCTTTCACGAACTTTTTGCTTCATTCTAACTCAAAATTATCCCAAACAGATGCATTGTGATCCTTGTGCAAGCTACCATCATCCTCACCGATTAATAGGCTAGATCTTTGATAATCATGTTCAATATGTATCAAATTAACCTGAAAATCATCGAAACACGCAAATGGGGAGTAGTAGAGCACAACTTAAGTCATTCATGCCATTATACACCTAAATGCTCTAAAAGGAGTTCTAAATGCAATCTAAATGCATCTTAAAACTATATATAAATGGGACACATCAGGGATCCTCTCAGGTAATGAAACTGAATCTGCATGATTCCGCCGCACATCTTAATAGGGATGACTCTGAATGGTTTCAAGACAAAGGTGGATTCAAAGGCGATGGTAAAATTGTGACATAGTGCACAACAATAGCCCATAAGACGACCTTTGCTTTATTGATTTTCTCATATTAATGCATATTTGATTTAAATAAACAAAGAAACATTATGACTATAGATAATTAGTTAAAGGTCAGTTTTTTAGGCAAGCAAAATTGTAGTGTGCCATATGTAAGGAATTAATAATTCAGTTTTAGGGTGCCTAACAGTCAAATAGCACATTCCAAAGTATTATTTGAATTAGTGATAAGTTATATTGTTTAAGCCTTTAGCATGTGAGGTGATTAATTGAAAGACTTATAATTTAAATATTGTCAGATATTAGCAATCAAAAACTTACAGATTGGAGGTTTGGCCCTCTAGAACTTATCAATTAGCCTTTTAAGTTTCCCTGCGAACACTTCCTCGGACTTGAGGGGAGTACATGCCACTTTTAAACTCACAAGAATACACTTAATGATAGGTTTTAGTCGTGTCACCTAATCAAAAATAAACCTACGGACCTCTAACTAGGTAGTCAGTGGAAGCAGGGTCGAATCCACAGGGAGACAGAGTTTCTAAATCAAAATTAAACCAATTCAGCTACTCCAGATGAAATCAGGAAGGAAATAATTAAACTAAAGAATAGACTACGGAAGACTGAATAAATCGAGGATTAAACTATGGAATAAAAGTCTAGGGTATTAGGTCGGTCCACCATGCTTATACCAATCAAATAGGGTCAACTACTATTAAAACCTAAGTCAAGAGTCGGGGGATTAGAGCCTATGTTGAGCTATGGTTAAGACTCAACGCTCATAGTTCAACATACGCCGCATGTTCACTAACGTAATCAGAACTACTGATGTGTCCTAGGCCTCTAGTCGTAAGACGGATCTGTGCAAACAACTATTAACCACAAGCAATCAATGAAATTATACACTGACATTAATTACTCAATAAGAACAAACCACATCACAATCACCCTAATCAAGCCCTAAAAATTGATAGAAATCTAAATCACAATCATGGTATAAACATGGCTTTCCTATCTAACACCCTAGAAAGAGAACTACTCACTCATAATTGAATTGACAACAATAAGACTAATATGAAACCCTAAGAATTGCATAATGAACAATTGAATAATTAAACTAAGCAATCAAAGTAATTAAAGAGATAAAGAGTAGAGAAGAGTACCAATTAACGGAAAGCAGGAACTTTTATTGAAATCGAAATAGGTTTGATCACCTCTACCTTAATCTAAAGTGTTTGAATTAAACTAAGAGCAATGTAGAATAAAACTAGTCTAAAACCTAATGAAAGATGAATAAAAGATGAATGAAAGATAATGAGGAAAAGGTATTTATAATACCCCTCAAGTTCACTAAAAACGGAAACAAAAAGTGAAAAAGCGCGATTAAAGCACCAGACCCGATCGGGCCCGAGCACAGTACCCGATCGGGTCCACATACAAATTCTCCCAACTTCACTTCTGGGCTCTGGCAGCAGCAGTGCAGCAATAAGGCGAGAAAAGCGGCCCACCCGATCGGGTCGGGCGGTAGTCACCCGATCGGGCCTGGCGACAAAAAGTGCCAGCAAACTCCTCTCGAAAGCAGCAGCAGAATGAGACCAAGCAGCACTCCACCCGATCGGGTCGGGCGGTGGTCACCCGATCGGGTCTGGGGACATGCTTCCTCGCCCGATGCGATCGGGCAATCCTCGCCCGATCGGGTCCGCAACTTTTATACCCGATCATAAATACTTCGCCCGATCGGGCTATTTCTGCCCGATCAATACACGGAAAACTCCTTTTGACTCCTTTGCTCTCTAATCTTCACGTTTAGGGGTCTTGGGACCTCCTAAACTATCCATAAAGCTCGCGAGCCATCCTACGTGCCTTGTAACATCTCGTAAAGCCGTGGTTGCTTCCAAATGATTCGGGAATAGGGAGAAAACTCCCTAAAACCTGCAATCCAACACTAAAACACAAAACCACAACTATATACGATAGTTAGCATAAAATAGCTCCCAAGAGCTCCAATGACGCACAAATTAGCTTGTAAATAAGGGAGAAAAGACTATATAAATACGTGATATCACTTAAAAGCAGAGAATATTTGAAAGTAAATGGAAATCATGAGATGTATTACCAAATATGATTTTTGAAAGGCATTCAGGGGCCTATTTATAAGCGAAGAACATGTGTCGAACGACAATTCTAATCCACCAAACAAATAGAGTTGCACCAAAAATAACAAGTCGGCTAGAACAAGGATTTTCCAAAGAATATGCCATGCGTTTGCGTATAATAGGCATGGGACGAACACGCACTACGCACGTGCTGGCGCGTTTCCTACACGCGTTGGCACGTGAATGTCACGTGTTATCCTTTTGGTTGCCGCTGCTTGATATTCTGTCCGAAAGATAAGATAGGATTAAAACGAGTAGTTCTAATCTATCTTCGATTTTTAAAGGATTAAAATCTAATTTTCTTCTAAATTATTATATTAAATGTATATCCTTAATTGAAAAGTAATATATTAAATATATCCGATATAATTAAATAAAAATAAATAATATAAAACATATTAAATATATTTTTTAAAAAGAGTTTAGGCTTTTAAATCAGGTTTTGGACTTCAAAACATCTTTTGGCCTTTCAAAGGGAGATTTTAATAATTTATTTTTATTCGGGTTCGTACTCGAATTTCTAGCAAACGAGCTTGTTTAGAGCATTAGTTAGCATATTCTAAGTAATTCATCATCTGACGCTAGTTAAATGTAGGCGTCTACAATTAGCCTCCACTTTGATCAAGAATGATAAGAAGATGATCAAACTTCTCATGTAAAGATTTTCAAGGCATAATTATATGGAAACTAAGGTGATCACGTTCTAAGAAAGGGAACTAAATGAGCCCGCAACGACGTCATTTCTTGATTTGAAAGACAATTGCCAAAAAGTTTAAGGTATGCACTCCTCTAGTCATTCGAAATCCTTACAAAGTTGGAACAAGGTGTCTGTATTGTTTTTAAAAGAGTTGAGTAATTCTGAAAGATTCACAGTTGAAATTCTCTAAAAGATCATTTTTCAATGTTCGATCAAGATAATTTTACCCTCTTTGGAAAGAAGATGCCATAAATAATTTCAAACATAGAGTTAAGAAAAATAGTATGATTTTGTAAATTTTGATTGATCGTTTTATGCTCTTCTAGAAGAAGACGCCATAAATATTTTCAAATATAGACATAAGAAAGTAAAGTAATTTCTCAAGGGACTAATAAGGCATTGACCTGAATTAATATATTTTGGACTAATAACGAAATAAAATTACTTAAAGGTTTTCTGGACCATCCGGTGGCAACTGAGTGGGCAAATTTTAGACGGTTGGATATGGATTGGGGCTGGTGGAAATGGGACGGGTATGCCCTAATATCTAGCATCTACCCTCTATTCATTGCGGGTATGATTTTTTTCTACTCATACCCACTTACCATCCACCCACATAACTTATACCATCCTCGCCCTAAATGGGCCAGGTGCGGTGCGAAACCCACCAAATTTCACCCGCCTGCCATTTCTAGGTAAAGGGATTCGATAATTAGATCTTGACAACTAATAAGGTTGTACCTTTGTGGTAGAGCTATAACATTTCAAATGGGACAAAATAATACATATATCTTGTTAGAAATGTATTCAACATGTAAGATGTACATCGGCGCCATATCAACATGTGAATGAAATGACTGTGGCAGGCTACAATACCTTCTGACGCTTTTTTTAAAATTATAATAATAGATTAGCACACCTAGTTTACTTTCTCCGTTCCATATTAGTTGCAACATGAGCACTTTTCCGTCTTTCAATGCACAACTTTAAACGTTTATATCTTTAATTTTATTTTTAAAGAAAATTATGTAGGAATAATGAATCATATAAAGTCGAAAGAGACTTTGTGAATAGTGTAAAGGTTTTCAATATTGCGATTTGGAGGTAATATAAAGTAGAATTTTTTATTTATGATCGAATACAGTAATTTAGTAAATTTTTGGCCACCCAACTGAAACTGTATATTGGCAGCCCAAAACTAAACCAAAAAAGAAGAAGAAAAAAGAGCTATGGTGTGAGGTCAAGCAAGGGGCCAAGCGGGGCGCTTAAATATAACAGGTTTAATGCAGCCCAAAAAAAGTACTTCACGGGTCACGCAACTGCAGGCTGCAAGCTGCTTCGTTTTAAAGTCCATCTAGGTATAGTGCAGCCCAAGCTCATTGAACCATGGTGAAGATTAAAACCCATCCTTTTTCTATTTCCTACGAAGCCCAAATAGTTAGTTAGGTTTGGGGAAGCATTTCAGGTAGCTTAAATGATAAGGTGATGAGGCTTTTTAGCTTCTTAAGTAAATAATAGTGTTTTGGGAGCACCTTAAATAATATTTCAGGTGGTTAAAATGCCTTAGATGAAGAAGGTGATATTTTTAATGTTTCAAATCCGTCACCTGAAATCTTGAAAATTTAGTTCGGTTTTTTTTTTCTTCAAATGGAGTTATATGAAATGTGTCAAAATTTTTGTGTGATCCATATAATTGTATTACTGTCGAGTAGAGGTGGCCACGGGCCGGGTTGTGCCGGTTCAGTGCTGGGTTATATACAGGTCGGTTCACAAAAACTTGACACTAACCCAGCCCTAAGACCACCCCGGGCCGGGTCAGGGTTATGTTTTTCTAAACTTGAACCGATTCAGGGGCGGTTCAAGAACGGTTCAGTGCCGGTTCACAGCCGGTTCAGTGCCAAGGTCCGGGTCGGTTCAGGGCTAGATTTAGTATCGGTTTAGGGCTGGTTCAGTGCCGGTTCAGGGTTATTTCATTTTTTAATTCAACTTTTTTAAATACAACTTTTTTTCATATTGGAAATGCACCTTAAGTAAAAATCATTTTTTTATTATTTAAAAAGGATAATTCTTAGAAATAATAACTCATAGAGTAAATCAAAGTACTAATTTCATATTGAAATTTCACCAATTGCAACTCCCAATAACAAATACTCATTAATCATAATCATAATCGTATATTATAGTTTATTAATCATAATCATAAATATAGTTTATAGTTTATTAATCATAATTATAATTTAAAGTTTATTTATCATAACCATAGTTCAATTTCATAGATCATAAATCATAATCATATTATAATTCATTTATCAAAATCTTAATCATAATTTATACTTACCAGTCCACTAGTCATTCATAAGAATAATCATAATTTTTAAGATTTTAATTAGGATATAGGGTTTAGGGTACATGGTATAAGGTTACGGTGTAAGATATAAATTTATGGTATAGGGTTTTAGTGACGGTTCAAGAAAAAATTTAAGAATTGGCCAGTTCAAGGACTGGTTCAAGAGCGGGATGGTTTACGGGCCGGGTCAGGTCAGGGTCGGTTCAGGGTTAGGATCGGTTTTGAAATTTTAAAACATGAACCTGAACCGAACCAGTTCCTTGACTGGGTCGGGCCGGGTCAGGGTTGATTTTTTCCGGTTTAGGGCCGGACCGATTTTTCGCCGGATCGGTTCAGGGCTGGGTCAAGGCCAACCCGCCCAATGGCCACCTCTACTGTCGAGTATTTGTTAGATATCTAAAAGTGAAATAGAAAAAATAGTAGCTCATACCTCTTTACAAATGTATTTGTTTATCACTTAAAACTTTGATTTGAACTACTATTAATAATTGACAATTTTTCAAAGCCTAGCTTGATGTTCTAAATTTAAGTATAGTGGTTACGTAATGCTTATAGTAATAGATAAATTATTTTAATGTATATAGTTTAAACTTCCAATATTGCTTAGATTATTATGACTGTAAAAAATGATCTAGTTATTTACACTATTTATTATGTAATGCAAGCTACAATCTTAATGGCGGTATTTTATTAGACAATTACATATATAAATTATGTTGAAATATATAATAATAACTATTTTAGCAACTTAAAAAATTAGTTTTACCAAACAGAAAACGTAATCAGGTACCTTGTCGGTTTTAGCATCTTATCAGTTTTAACTACCATCTTATCAGTTTCAGGTAACTTATGAGTTTCAACACCTTTTCAGCTAGTTTTGCCAAACATAGCCGAGCCCATACCAAATAACTATTGTTGGAGTTTTGAGACATCCAATAAATTATTGTTTTTGAAAAAGATTACCTCCGATTTTAAAAATTTCACTTCTGTTCATACATATTAGGGGTACCCGCTTCTTCGGATACCCGTTTTTTTAATATCTAGAAAGTCGGCTACCCGGTTATAAACACCCCCAATACATAGGGTGTCTACTAGACACATTTTCGCCATTATTGAGTCTAATTACATATGTTTAAAAATATATACAATTTTAAAATTATTAAAAGGAAATTTTGATGGAAATAATCTCACCTATAGCCGGTCTTCTCTAAAGGGGATGATCTTTTGATATTTTGGCAATAATCTGTTGGAATTGTAAGGGTTGAGTACTTGAGTTGGTGGGCTATTGTTTGAAGCTTGTTAGGTAGTAAGTTGGAGGAGAGTATATATAATGCTTTTGTGTTTTATTGTTTTTGCTTGCTTGAACTAGCTACATCATCTTAGTATTTATAGGCTTCATAGGTCGGTTAGCATTTTCCCTAGACATTTCATGAATTCTACTTTTGCTAGAACTTTCAACTTAGGCTATAGATAATTCTAGATTATTATCCTTCACATACTTACTTGTTACTAGATTACTCTAGTCAAATACTAAGCTTCCTTTTTCTACAAGATATTTTCAAAGATTTTTCTAGATTATAATTTTAACACTCCCCCTAATCTGAAAAATCTTGTACTTTGAGTTGTCTTCGGAACTCGATGAATTTTTCTGTGGATATTGCCTTTGTGAATATATCTGCAAGTTGCTCCCTTGTTTTGCAGAATTGAAGCTCGATCTCCTTCTTCTCGACCAATTCGCGAATAAAGTGGTGTCGTATCTCGATGTGCTTCGATCTGCTGTGGAAAATCGGATTCTTTGTCATTGCTATAGCAGACATGTTATCGCAAAATATGGTTGTTGGTTCTTCTTGTGTTTGCTGTAGATCGACCAATATCCTTCTTAGCCATACTGCTTCACATGCTGCACTTGTTGCCGCTATGTACTCTGCTTCGGCGGATGATAGTGCCACTGTCGCTTGTTTCTTTGATGACCATGAGATCGCCTTCGATCCTAGTTGAAATACATATCCGCTTGTGCTTTTTCTGTCATCCACGCTTCCGGCCCAATCACTGTCTGTGTATCCTGTAAGCCTGTAATCTTCTTCTTTTTCATATAGGATTCTATAGCTCTTTGTCCCCTTTATGTACCCGAGAATCCTTTTTGCTGCTGCTAGGTGAGCTTTACTTGGCTCACTCATGAATCTGGATACTACACTGACAGCATGTACTATGTCGGGCCTAGTATGTGTGAGATAGATGAGGGAGCCAACCAAACTTCGATATATTGATGCATCGACCTTGTCTTTGCCATCATTTTTTGACAGTTTCTCGCTTAGGGCCATTGGTGTAGCTAATGGCTTGCATTTACTCATGTAAAACTTCTTGAGTAGGTCTTCTTCATACTTCTCTTGTGATAGAAATATCCTTCCTGGGCTTTGCTTGACTTGTATGCCTAGGAAGTATTTCATTGCTCCAAGGTCGGTCATTTCATACTCCTTCATCATTGTCTCCTTGAAGTTTTCGATAATATTTGAATCTGTGCTTGTATAGATTAGATCATCTACATAGAGGCATAGGATGAGAAAATCTTTTCCTTGAGTTTTGATATAAAGTGATGGCTCACTTGGGCTTTTTGTAAACCCATTTTGAAGTAGGTAGCCATCTATTTTGCTATTCCAGGCCCTGGGGGCTTGCTTAAGCCCATAAAGAGCTTTACGAAGGCGATATACTTTGTCTTCTTTGCCTTCGATGAGATATCCTTGCGGTTGCTCCACGTATACTTCTTCTTTGAGCTCCCCATTTAGAAACGCTGACTTGACATCTAATTGAAAGAGTGGTAATTTAAGTTGAGCAGCAAGAGCAAGGACTGACCTGATAGTCTCCATGCGGACAACAGGAGCATATGTCTCGTTGAAGTCAATCCCTGGTTGTTGGGAGTAACCTTTTGCGACGAGGCGAGCCTTGTGTTTCTGGATGGAGCCATCTTCGTTATGCTTGACTTTGTAGACCCATTTGAGACCAATGACTTCTTTGTCTTTAGGTTTCTCCACAAGCTCCCGTGTGTTGTTTTTCTCGACCATCTTAATTTCTTCATTCATAGCCTCGATCCATTTGTCTTCTCGAGCGGCTTGTTGAAAACTTTGTGGTTCGCTTGTGAAGAGAGCCATCATTGCATGATTGCATTCGTAGTCCTGTAAGTAGATTGGTGCATGCCGATCTCGATATGATCGGCGAGTTTCCTGAGTTGGTTCTCGTGTTGAACCTGTGCTTGAGCTTGATGGTGATCTTGGGCTCCTTGACGATGATGGACTTGGGGATGATTGTGTTGATGGCTGACTTGGGCCTTCTTTTTGATCTGGTCTTGGTGGCGGAATATCCCCTTCTAGGGGTTGAGATTCATTCTCCATCCATATCCACTGTGCTCCTTCGTCAAAGATGACGTCTCTTGATATGATTAATTTCTTAGATTCGGGCTGATATAGACGATATCCTTTGGACTCAGCACTATATCCAATAAATATACATTTTTCTCCTTTTCCATCTAGCTTTTCCCGATTCTCCTTCGGGATGTCGGCATATGCAATGCACCCGAAGACTTTGAGGTGCTCTATTCTTGGCTTTCTTTTATGCTAAGCTTCATAGGGCGTCATACACCTTATGGCTTTCGTGGGGGATCTGTTGAGAATATAAACAGCTGTATGAACAGCTTCGGCCCAAAAATGTTTTGGTAATTTTTTGCCTTGCATCATACTTCGGGCCATTTCAGCAATTGTTCTGTTTTTTCTTTCCGCGACACCATTTTGTTGAGGTGTGCGTCTTACTGTTAATTCTCTTTTAATACCTTGTTCCTTACAAAAGCTGTTGAATTCTTTACTTGTGAATTCTCCCCCACGATCTGTTCTGAGAATTTTTATAGAGAGCCCACTTTGTTTTTCTGTGAGGGCTTTGAATTGCATGAAGTGGGAAAGAGCTTCTGATTTTTTCTCCAAGAAATAAACCCACATCATGCGAGAGAAATCATCAACAAATAACAGAAAATACCTTTTACCGCCAAGAGACGGATTCTTGGTAGGGCCCCATATATCTGCATGAACAAGTTCCAACGGAGCTCTAGCCCTCCAAGAAGAAGTAGGGAATGGCAATCGATGCATTTTTCCATATATACATCCCTCACAAATTTTCTTTTCATTGTTTATTGATGGAAGTCCAATTACCATTTCTTTTTGTTTTAACAGTTTTAAACTGTTAAAATTTAAATGCCCGAATCTTAAATGCCATAATGTTGATTCATCCATAATATAACTCAATGCACAATTATTCTCCAAGTGCATTTTTAGAGGAAATATTTTGTTGGGAGCCATTTGAATTGTGGTGATTAATTGTCCCTTTTTCTTGTCAAATATGAGACATTTATTATCATCAAATTTCACCATGTAGCCTCTTTGGAATAATTGGCCCACACTTAATAAATTTTGTGTGAGTCCGGGGACGTAGAAAACGTCTCTAATTAATTTAGAAGAGCCATTTTTTGTTCTAACGACAATTGTCCGCTTTCCAGCAACTTCCTGGTTGCTTCCATCACCAAGAGTAATTTGAGATTTAACATTTTCATTAAAACTGACAAAAGAATTTTTGTTGCCAGTCATGTGGTTTGAACAACCACTATCAATATACCATGTATCATTTGACTCTTGGTGAGCATTTAGACAAGTATAGAATAATTGATCATTAGATTCCTTGTTTTCAGAAAAATTGGCCTCATCTTTTTGTCGGTACCAACAATCCTTTTCAAAATGAGTGTGTCTCTTACACTTCTTACATTTATACCGACAATCTTGTGTGTTATGGCCATTTTTCTTACATAAATTACAGTATGGGCCTATTTGATTATTTTCCCGACTCCCATAATTTTTATAATTTCCTCTTCCCCTGCCACGGTTGTATGAAGTTCCTCCTTTACCGTAGCCATTTTTAATTTTCTTTTCACCATTATTAGAAAATTTTAATTTGGCTTGAAAAGCTTGTTCTAGTGGCTGCTCAGTAAATCTACGCATTCCATCTTCATGTGCTAGAAGAGAACCCATTAATTCAGTTAAGCTTAAACTAGATAAATCTTTATTGGACTCTTCTATGGCAGCCACTATATGATCATAAAGGCTCCTTAATATTTTCCGGACTACTTGTACATCCTCAATTTTATCTCCATTAGTCCGGATTTGATTTATAATATTTGTTACTCAACTAAAAAATTGTTGAATTGTTTCATTTTCCGTCATTAGTAAATTATCAAAGTCCCTCCATAAAGATTGAAGTTTAAAAAGTATTACCTTTTCGGAGCCCCTATATTTTGTCTCCAGGATACTCCAAGCCTCCTTAGCCGTTGTAGCGGCCATAATAGTGGGAAGAATTGTATCATCTACTCCTTGATATATCAAAGATAAGGCATAATTATCCCTTATCCGATTTTGCTTGTATTGCTTCCTTCTTGCTTCATCCCAAGTAGCTTCTTGGATCAAGTCGTTTGGTTGTTCATAACCATTTTGTACTAATTCCCACAAATCTTGTGAGATAAATATGGACTTCATTTGAATAGACCATTGTTGATATTTTTCCCCTTTAAATGTAGGTACCCAATTGACTTGGGGATAGTTAAATGTGTTTGAGGAAGTCATTTTAAATTTTTGTGGTGTTCGATTTTATTTAAAATGGAATTGAATTTATGGAGTTTGAAGTTGAAGGATGAATGTGTTTAATTGTTGAAGGCTTTGGATTAAATTGCTCTTGATACCAATTGTTGGAATTGTAAGGGTTGAGTACTTGAGTTGGTGTGCTATTGTTTGAAGCTTGTTAGGTAGTAATTTGGAGGAGAGTATAGATAATGCTTTTGTGTTTTATTGTTTTTGCTTGCTTGAACTAGCTACATCATCTTAGTATTTATAGGCTTCATAGGTCGGTTAACATTTGCTCTAGACATTTCATGAATTCTACTTTTGCTAGAACTTTCTACTTAGGCTATAGATAATTTTAGATTATTATCCTTCACATACTTACTTGTTACTAGATTACTCTAGTCAAATACTAAGCTTCCTTTTTCTACAAGATATTTTCAAAGATTTTTCTAGATTATAATTTTAACATAATCTAATATTTCGGATATGTCAGTCGAAAATGGACCTTTACTAGTTACCAACCTACAGAGTACTTAACTACTTCAACTCACTTTCACAAAAAAAATATGGATTTTTAATGAGGTTCCCCTAAAGTTTAGCGAAATGCACAAGGTAACCTCAATCTTTTGAAAATGCACTAAATACCCTTGAGGTTTAATAAAAATTCATAACGTGCCAAACCCGTCAAGCCTCCGTTAAAAAAAGAATCAAATGCACTAGGTATCCTACATTATAAACTTAATTCACTATGTACCCATGTAATTTCTACTAAAAATATCATTGTCTCTTATGTATGCATATCAATTATTTGAGTAGTAAAGTTTGATTTTTGTGGTCGACTCTTGAGCAATGTGTTGAATTAGTTGTGCAGCCATTTTTCGCTCTTTTTTTTTTTTTTGCAAGATTGGTTATTGTCATTGACATAAAGTTTATGATACATTTATAACGTTATAATGATTTAATGATGAAAATAAATAAAAACAAATCATATGTTTTCGAGATGCAATAACGATAAGGTATGAGTTAAATAAAATTATTCCATAACTTCATACTTTAGCAAATCATTTTTCATCACAACAAGTCAAAATTCACTCTACAGAAGCCCAAACCCCTGATTAAAATTCACCCATTTTTACATATTCAAATATTTGATTAGACAAACACAACAATCACTCCCCTCTCCTCCCAAAAACTCGGAGATCAAAGATAGGGAGAAATAACCAAAAGAAGCGACATAAGCAGCAATACTAACCTATATGTAAATTTAAGGAACAATAACGTTAAAAAGCTAAATAAGAGTATGTTTGGTTGTCATGGGAATTGAATTTCCATAAAATTGCATTTTCAGGGGAATTTGCTTTTTTTAGGAAATCATTGGGAAATATTTTGTCTACCCACCGGGTAGACTACCCATCACTAATAGAGAGTGTAATGAATAATGATAGTGGAATCCAACTCATCATGATTAATAATTTTTTAATATCTCTATTAGTTGGAAACCCATTGGGTAGAAGTAGCCAAGCCCAAAATTACTTCTGTTATAAAATTCCTAGGAATTGTTCTAAATTGTTTGATTGGAATATGAGATTTTGCATTTCATGTAAATTTTCATTGATCAAGGGGAGTAGGTAATTAAATTCATTTTGTGGGAAATCCAAGTTCTCCTAAATTTCTACTTCTTGGCCTTGTTTGGTTGTATATAGGAAGTCATACTTCCTAGGAAGTTATTTTTTCCATGTATTTGAAATTCCTAGGAAGTGTAAAATTGTGTTTGGTTGATAATGGGAATTAAAACTTCCCATGGGAAGCTCTACTTACCTAGAGGGACCTAGGTAAGTAACTTCCTCCCTTTTGGAGGAAGTAGAACTTCCTAGGAAGTGCCAATTCCCATAGTTTTGCCAACCAAACAACTTCATGTACTTCTACTTCCTAGTAATTTGCACTTCCCATGATTTGTTTTGTCAACCAAACACACATTTTCACTTTTTGGATCCAACCAAACAACCATTCATAAGTAAACATGAATTCTAATTTCCTCAACTTATTTTGAGCAAAGGGTAGATGTTACACCCATGAGTAGGATGAGCATGGTACTCACGCTAAAAACGCAACCTTTTTAAAATAAAACGCGCTATTTAAATGAATGTTGTGCACGAAATGTACATTTTAAGCATTTAAATGTACATTAGTTCAAGTTCAAAAACTAACCGTCTCCATCAATATTTAAGATGTATATTTATCTTACGTTATTGTTCATTCACGATATAAAAGATGTTCATTACGATTATCAAATATACATTAGAAAATCAACTTAATTTTTATCTAAAACCACTCCTACTTAGGGATGATAACGAGTGCGATTTGGATAGGGTGGGCCATCACCTGCATCCATGACCCGGTTAGACCAAGAGTCTGTTCTCTTCGTCTAATTCTATCTGAACTGAACTGAACTTATTGGAGCTGAACTGATGAACTGAACTTATTGGAGCTGAACTGAACTGAATGAACTTATTGGAGCTGAACTGAACTGAACTTATTGGAGGTGAACTGAACTGGACGGGACTTATTGGAGTTGAACTGAACTGAACTGCTGTTATTGGAGCTGAACTGAACTGAACTAAACTGAACAGTAATAAACTTATTGGAGCTGAACTGAACTGAACTTAACTTAACTGAATTGAAATGTGATAAATTTATAAATAATAAGTAAATAATAATAATTATAAATCTTAATAATAAGTAATTATAATTCTCAGTAATAATAATTAATAATAAATAATTTAGAATAATATTAAATGAATAATGATAATATTAATTTTGATATTATTAAATAATAGTAATAATGAGAAATTATTATTAAAATATTAATTACTGATAATTATAATAATTAAAACATGGGTTGGTGTGTGCTTCTAACTTATTTGTGGTGGGTAGGTCTATAATATTTATAAACCAAACTCCACCACAAATCACCAAAGTATCTTTAATATTCAACATAACAACGATGTTGTACCTTAAATAGTACTCTAGTATATTATTAACAACTTTGTAAATTTTTAATATGTTGTAGCTTTTTAGCTTATTTGTATGATGTAATAATGAATATCTAGTCGGTAAAATTAAACAACAATTGCAAATTAGAATACTCGTATTGACATGAAATTTGGTTACACCGTGCACTAATGTAAACCATGTTCAGCCATAATAATAAGGAAAAATTGTAACGCCCCGAAAACGGGTGCGTTAATTAATCACCATTACTATAACTAATCACAAGATTTGCGGAAGCGTTTCCATAAACTGTGGGTTATGGCCCACCAATAATATAATATTCTTACAAAATCTCATTATCTCATAATTACAACTAAGACCTTAAATACTTGCTTCATCCCATTTCTTGAAATCCATCCCACGCACTTGCTTTTCCCAGATTCATCTCCATCCTTCTTTCATAACCTTAACCGTTCAATCCATAATATAGTCATAACTCCAAGAATGTCATCCATAGACCTTTCGAATTCCCACATTCCGATTATCGCTCCAAATACATCAATAAAATAATAATTATCAGAATCAACCCAACTTATAACTATAATTACGACTTTTCTTTAATGACCCATTTACCTGAAATCTTTAATTAAACAATTATTCTTAGAAATCGTTATAATCTTAAAATATGGTATCCATAACTTAGCTAAATAATAATAATTTCTGAAAATGATTTTAGAAATAATTAAACACTAACTAGGCTTTATATAAACAAATGAATAAGGTTGAAATTGGGTTTTATACCTTCACAATTGACTTTGACTTTAGGCTTTTAACTCACTGGTTCTTAAAAGCTTTTGGTTTCTGCTAAAATAACAGAGAGCAGAGGAGGAGAAACAGCGGAGGAGTGAAGGTGGAGGCTGCCTGCGTGGAGTTTTGGGTCGCCGACGGTTTTACGTGAGTAGCTGGTGGTGGTGTCTCAGTGTAACAGCGGTGGCAGCAGCGAATAGGGGAAGAAAACAGGGGAGCAGCGAGAAAGAGAGAAAAGGTGTTGTTGCTGCTGTGGTCGGAGTTCGGTGGTGCGATGGAGCTGTGTTGTTGTGGTCTTGATTTGGTGGCGAGTAGGTCGGGTTGGTGTAAGCAGCTAGCAGACGGTGAGGATGGTGGTTGTTATGGAAGGTTTGATTTCACCTCTTTAATGGTGAAACTTGAAAATGGAGGAATTAAGGAAGAAGAAGGATGCTTGGATTTCTTAGAGAATTAGAAATCAGATTTCTTAATGAGTTTGATTGAAGGATGCTCTATTTATAGAGTTTTGGAGGTGTTCAAGTTAAAATTGAGTTCCTCCTCCTAATAGATAAGCATGAGGAAGATGAAGATGAGGTTGATGTTGTTATCTTTAAATGGGTTTGTCTGATTTGTTATACTTATCTGAAAATCATCTTCATTCTTATCTAAATACAGATTTTCATGTAGCTTATTCAATTTCCTCTTGTGTACTCCAATAGTGAAGAAGAAAGTGAAGAAGAAGGGAAGCAGGAGGTGGAAGAAGGAGATTTTTTTTTCCTGATTTTTGCTTCTTGGGTTGATGGTTTGGGCTTTGAATCTTGGTTTTTGGACTCTAAAATGGTTAATGACCCATGAGCAAATACATATTCAAAAATCTATAATCAATAAATATCATAAAAATACAACTAATAATAATAATCTTAAGATTTATAGTATAACATATTTTATTAAGAAATCTAAACCTATTTATTAAAATAGTAAGCTCATATTTAAGTTAATATTCTTAATTATAAAATAAGATTAAAAATCGGGGTATTACATCAATTATTTAAGTTAATATTCTTAATTATAAAATAAGATTAAAAATCGGGGTATTACATCCTTACCCTCTTAGAAAATGTTTCGTCCTCGAAACTTGAGTTTAGTACGACTAAGCTCAATACGTTCCTTAGACCAAGATAAAATGCAACAAAACAAAACCAAGAACTCTCAGGTTCATGATTTTCTATTAAACATTCAGCCTACATTACGCCAACAACTTTTGTAACTCGCTTCTACTCATCATTCGAGATCAAGGAGCAGAGAAAACAACAAAGAAAATTGAGCTTTCATTCTACCACCATTTATCGTAACTCCGCTTCAACTCGTCTTTCAAGATCGAGGAGCAAAGGAAACAATAATGGCAAAATTAGACTATACTTTTCCATTGTATCTCCGCTTCAACTCGAAACTCGGGATCAAGGAGCAACGAAACAAAATTGGGCAAATGTATCGGCAATGAATCTTAACAGGATCACTTAATACTGAGAGATCCCGTTTGAAAGTCATTTTCCAAATCAAACTTTATCAACACCATAAGACAAAAACACGAGGTGGATCATTAAACTCAATACTTAGGTCATACTAAGGCTATACTTGACCGCTCATACTTCAATACACTTTTTATGATTCTATTTCTCCTTTCTTAACTTCTAATCACCCAAACAATCACTATAACTCCTCAATTACTCGAATATCCCCAAACTGATCATTATAATCTTCTCAAAATACTTAAGTATCTAGTTTCCCAATGAATCACATAGGCGGTGTACATTTTAAGACTTACACTTCCGGCTAGCTAATTTCCGCTCTGATAGATCATTATAACCTCAAATGTACTTAATTATCTAATTTCCCAAATGGATCATACCTAGGCAGTGCATCGTGCACCTCCGGCTAGGTTTCAACTCTAATACCACTCTGTAACGCCCCGAAAACGGGTGCCTTAATTAATCACCATTACTATAACTAATCACAAGATTTGCGGAAGCGTTTCCATAAACTGTGGGTTATGGTCCACCAATAATATAATATTCTTACAAAAACTCATTATCTCATAATTACAACTAAGACCTTAAATACTTGCTTCATCCCATTTCTTGAAATCCATCCCAAGCACATGCTTTTCCCAGATTCATCTCCATCCTTCTTTCATAACCTTAACCGTTCAATCCATTATATAGTCATAACTCCAAGAATGTCATCCATAGACCTTTCGAATTCCCACATTCCGATTATCGCTCCAAATACATCAATAAAATAATAATTATCAGAATCAACCCAACTTATAACTATAATTACGACTTTTCTTTCATGACCCATTTTCCAGAAATCTTTAATTAAAGCATTATTCTTAAAAATCGTTATAATCTTAAAATGTCGTATTCATAACTTAGCTAAATAATAATAATTTCTGAAAATGGTTTTAGAAATAATTAAACACTAACTAGGCTTTATATAAACAAATGAATAAGGTTGAAATTGGGTTTTATACCTTCACAATTGACTTTGACTTTAGGCTTTTAACTTACTGGTTCTTAAAAGCTTTTGGTTTCTGCTAAAATAACAGAGAGCAGAGGAGGAGAAACAGCGGAGGAGTGAAGGTGGAGGCTGCCTGCGTGGAGTTTTGGGTCGCCGACGGTTTTGCGTCAGTAGCTAGTGGTGGTGTCGCGGTGTAGCAGCGGTGGCAGCAGCGAATAGGGGAAGAAAACAGGGGAGCAACGAGAAAGAGAGAAAAGGTGTTGTTGCTGCTGTGGTCGGAGTTCGGTGGTGCGATGGAGCTGTGTTGTTGTGGTCTTGATTTGGTGGCGAGTAGGTCGGGTTGGTGTAAGCAGCTAGCAGACGTGAGGATGGTGATTGTTATGGAAGGTTTGATTTCACCTCTTTAATGGTGAAACTTGAAAATGGAGGAATTAAGGAAGAAGAAGGATGCTTGGATTTCTTAGAGAATTAGAAATCAGATTTCTTAATGAGTTTGATTGAAGGATGCTCTATTTATAGAGTTTTGGAGGTGTTCAAGTAAAAATTGAGTTCCTCCTCCTAATAGATAAGTATGAGGAAGATGAAGATGAGGTTGATGATGTTTATCTTTAAATGGGTTTGTCTGATTTGTTATACTTATCTGAAAATCATCTTCATTCTTATCTAAATACAGATTTTCATGTAGCTTATTCAATTTCCTCTTGTGTACTCCAATAGTGAAGAAGAAAGTGAAGAAGAAGGGAAGCAGGAGGTGGAAGAAGGAGATTTTTTTTTCTTCTGATTTTTGCTTCTTGGGTTGATGCTTTTGGCTTTGAATCTTGGTTTTTGGACTCTAAAATGGTTAATGACCCATGAGCAAATACATATTCAAAAATCTATAATCAATAAATATCAAAAAAATACAACTAATAATAATAATCTTAAGATTTATAGTATAACATATTTTATTAAGAAATCTAAATCTATTTATTAAAATAGTAAGCTCATATTTAAGTTAATATTCTTAATTATAAAATAAGATTAAAAATCGGGGTATTACATCAATTATTTAAGTTAATATTCTTAATTATAAAATAAGATTAAAAATCGGGGTATTACAAAAATTGTCAGGATTAAGTCAACCTTTGCGTTGACCGCTTTTAACAAGTCTACCTTCATTTATTCAATTGACAAGTTAACCTTTCATACCTTCCGCTTTTAACAAGTAAAACCGACTATCAACTCTTACTAACCTTTTTAGCAGGTTAATATGACACGTGTCACTCTTCTTGATATATTAGACATTTTAAATCTTAAATTTATATTTTTAAAAAAAATCTCCCTCCTCCCACACACCCCCTTCCACATCCCACATCAATCTCTCAACCTTGTTCCGACGAGGCAACACCGTACTAATTACGATAATCCACCTTCTTCAACAACCTTTCCATTTCCGACAACCCAACAACCCCCCCCCAACTACCATTAAAGAGATTAAGATAGCTGATCGTAAACTACGAGGATCTAGAAAACATTCAAAAACATGGAACTAGAAGTGAAACAACAAACAACAAAATCCCTAATATCAAAGCTAAGTTTAGTTTGAGATCAAGCTCAAATATCAGCCCTCTGTGAACTCAGATCACTAACAAAAATTGATCCAAAAATCCGACCTATCATAGCTGAAGAAGACGAGGGTGCACCGGTGCAGCAATCTCTCTTCTTGCTGAAACCCTTTATTTTATCTCCTACGCTCTTTCTAATCACCGCACTTACCCACCACCTGCTATTCAACCTGTCAATCTTTTCCTGGCCTTGATTTTTCGGAATTAAAAGGAAGAGAGGAGTACTTTAGCTTTGCATTTGATTTGGATAATTCTTATTTTGGAATACACTTTAGAATGGAAGTCACCTTAATAACTCTCCTCCCTCCTTTGCCAATCATCGTCATCACCATCGTGGAGTTGTGCTTCTTTAAGTTTTTGGCTTCTTTAAGAAGCTATAGTGGAGGTGTGCTTCTTTCCAAAACCATTTCTTTTTTTCACCATGATTGAATTTGATTATAAACCCCAACCTTCAACCTAAAAAATGAATTGGGATGATATTGCAATCATATAGTAGTGTGGTAGATGATGTGCAATGAAAAGATGAATTGAAAACTTTAGATTAAATTGACGAAATTACTGAGATGAATTGATTGTGTGAGGGTACACAGAGAAAATAGTAGGGTCAACTTTAGGTTGGTCTTGGTGTTTTGTGGAGGGTTCGTGGTTTTTGGGCCTAGAACTGGGGTTTTGATGGGGTGGAGTTGGGTTTTTTAGGCCGACTGGGGTTTTTGTGGTGGTGGCATTTGGAGGTGGTGGGGTTAGGAGTAGGGTGATGGTTTTGCGAAGTGGATTCAGGTGGTTGTGGTGTTTACAGATGGGGTGGCGTTTACAGGTTGTGGAGAGGAAGGAATAGGAGAGAGAAAGGAAAAAAAGGAGGGAAAGAGAGATATAAAATAAAATTTAATAATTATTTTAAATGAATGAGAACAAGACATGTGATCAAGTGATTTAAACTAACAAGTTAACACTAGGTAACTGGTAAAAAAACTTGTCAAAAGCAAAAGTATGTACAAGGTCTACTTGTTGATAGAATAAATGAAGGTAGACTTGTTAAAAGCGGTCAACGCAAAGGTTGACTTCTTCCTGACAATATTTTCTAATAATAATAGTAATAATAATGAGTAAAGATATGATAAAAAAAATATATAAAAATAAAAATTAATAATAATAATAATAATAACAATAATAATGAGTAAAATAATAGACCAATAATAATTATAATAATATTAAACAAAATGGTTAAATAATGAATGGAGCTGAACTGAACTGAACTTAACTTATTGGAGCTGAACTGAACTGAACTGAACTTAACTGAACTGAATTGAACTTATTCGAGCTGAACTGAACTGAACTGAAAATAAGCTGAACAGAACAGGCCCCAACTTTCATACATCCATCCGTCACCCGGTAAGACTATCACCCGTATCCATCCATCCACCACCCGCGCGTGAACCGGGTGGACAGGGTGATAAATCTGATAATCCATTTAAAATAATTAAACTAGAAAAGATAAAACAAACTTGCAAAATGACAATTATACATTAACTTCATGTCAAATTAAGGTAAGTTAAGTTTATGGAAGCATGTCAATAATAATCAAATGGGAAATTATTATATTAATGCAAATAAAATGATAGACATTTAAGAAAATGATAGAAGTGGGTGATGGAACGGGTGATGGGTCTGGTGATGGATGCAACTTTCTCACCCTAATTCCATTCATCACCCGTCACCCGTTCACTCGTTACCCGTCCATATCCATTTAACTCGATTTTTCACCTTTTCTTATTGGAACTAATAATTCCACTGGTCCTTGTTTTTCGGGTGGAGCGGGTGATGGATCATCCATTGGATATTGTCATCTCTACTTCTAGTCACCATTTTCATTCAAAAAAAAATTCAAATTCAAAATTTTGTGAAAAAGGCGGTAATGTAGGATGAACATTAGTAGCATTGCTGTAAGTTGAATAGAGTGTTGCCTGAGATAATTGCTCCTAATCAAGGAGCCTTTATCACTAGAAGGCAAATAATCACTAATATCCTAATCTGTCAAGATCTGCTCAAAAACTATAGTAGGAAAAAATAGAAATCAAGACTTCTTATGAAAAATGATTTAAGGAAAGCATATGACTCCATTTATTGGACTTTTATTGAGGATTTGTTGAAAGCTCTGAATTTCCCTGATAATGTTGTGCAAGTTATTATGGCATGCATCACTACTCCACACATTACACTCATCATCAATGGGGGGACTGAAGGTTATTTTCCTGCTCAGAAGGGTTTGAGACAAGGAGATCCAATGTCTCCTTAAATTTTTGTTATTTGAATGGACTATCTAACCATAATTCTGAAGTATGTTGGTGATTTGGATGAGTTTAATTTTCATCCTAGGTGTGCTAGCTTACAGCTCAACCACCTTTGTTTTGCTGATGATCTGATGGTCTTCTGCAAAGGTGAAGTGAAGTCTGCCTATTTACTTTTACAAGGTCTCAAACTCTTCTCATAAACATCGGGATTGGTGGCAAATCAAAGCAAATCTGCTCTGTATGCCACAGGTATGGAGGTGAGTGAGATTCAGAGACTTAGAGATTTTTCTGGGTTTAGTGTTGGTAGCTTCCCTTTCAGATATCTGGGTGTTCCAATAAATGATAAAAAAATCTCTGCAGCAGATTGTGATATTCTGATTGAGAAAATGACTAAAAAAAACTAATGTTTGGGCAACTAGACACCTCTCTTTTGCAGGGAGAACACAATTGATTAACTTTGTGATCTTGAGTATTTGCAGCTTTTGGGCTCAGATTTTCTTAATTCCACAATCTATAGTTAAGAGAATCAATGAGATATGTAGAAACTTCCTATGGTTTGGGAAGATTACTAGTTGTAGAGGTGGATATGTTAAATGGGAGGAAGTCTATTTCCCAAAGAAGTATGGTGGTTTGGGTGTGAGAAATTTGAATCCGTGGAACAAGTTATCAGTAGGGAAGATCATTTGGCATATTAGCAGCCTTAAAGATGATCTTTGGGTGAAGGGGATGCATGGAGTATATATTAAGGATGGTAACTGGTGGATTTTTCAGCCACCTACCTCAGCTAGTTGGACTGTGAAGTATTTATGTAAAGTGAAATCTCAGTTAGTTTTCTTGAATATGGCTTAGTGGGAGGAACCTGCAGGTTACTCTATTCAAAAGCTTTATAAAGCAGCTGTTAATTCTGATAGTAATCAGGAAGTCATGTGGTGCAAAGGTGTTTGGGATAGATTCATTATTTTCAAGCACAAATTCATTTCTTGGTTGGTTGTTAAATCTAGATTACAAGCAAAAGAAAAGCTGAGCAAGTTTGACATTTGTTCAGATGATTTGTGTTTGTTTTGTGTTGCTGATTCAGAGAACCATACATACTTACTACCTCCTTTCCAAGTGTATTGCGACATAGAGGGTTGGCACATTTATTAAGAAGAGCAAAAAAGTGGGCCATCTTCCCCACTTGCATCAAGTGATAATAAGTAATGAAGAGAAAGAAAGGTTGCACATGTGATCTTTTTGGTGATTAAAATAGAAATGTTGCAATTAATATCAAATTGCCAAATAAGGTAAAGGTTGCAATACACTTGGAACGGAGGTAGTATTTTTTAAGTGTCATTACATCAGGATGATTCTGTTTGATGTGTTTACCTGGATTGGCATAAGATGGAAAGAGAAGAGCTTAGAGTAGTGGGTAATTTGGCTTAGAAGAGGCTACAGAGGGACAAAAATCAGAAAACAGGTTGGAGAAGTTGTGCTGTGTGCAACTGTCTATTTGATTTGGCAGTCAAGGAATAATGTGCTTTGGGAAGAGAAGGTCATACATAGTAGGCTTGTAATTAAGAATATCAAAAACTTGATTAAGCTTAGAATAGGCTATTTTGACCATAAGAAATATAGTCAAACTGATAGAGAGTGGTTGATGAATTTCTAATAGCCTTTTAGTGGCTGATAGTAGTTTCTGATCTCTTTCTTTGAGTTTTTTTTTCCATTGAAAGTAGATATAGGTTGTAAATGGTTCTCCATTTTGGTTTTGCAATATTACTACTTACTTACCAAAAAAAAACATTAGTAGCATTTAAATGAACATCAGTTCAAATTCAAAAAGTAACTGTCTCCATCAATATTTAAGATGTTCATTTATCTTACGTTATTGTTCATTCACGATGTTATTTAAGATGTTCATTTATCTTACGTTATTGTTCATTCACGATGTTTAAGATATTCAATGACGAATATCAAATGTACATTAGAAAATTAACTTAATTTTTGTCAAAAATCACTTGTACTCATTGAGAAAGTGGTAGAGAGAGAGGGATGATGTTTTTTTTTTTCATGAGTGGTGATGCTCTTAGTCATAATAATAAGAACTTTTTTTTGCCAAAAACTGCCTATTGAAATACCCATTTTGTTAGTGATGATAATCATATTTTTCGACTTGCGAATTACTGCCTAGAAAGACTAATCTCTTAGTAACTTGTTGTCATTTTCATTAATTATATTACTAATCTATAGTTTAACCGGTCAAATAATATTTAATATTTTAATAATCTTTTTTATTTAACTTGACAATATTTTAAAATTATATGTTATTGATATATGACCTGGTAATGGGCAGGTATTTTAAGACGATATTAAATCGCGTTTTCAAAAAACGACACTACTGTACGAATACCAACAAGTTGGGGTTTTCGGGCACGTATTCGGAGATGAGTTTTCCGGATTGAAGACGACATTTTTCAAAAAAGATACCGCTTACATATTTTGAGACGCGTTTTACGGACCCAATATGACATTTTTCGAGAAAGGACACCGCCGTACGCCCTTTATGGATACTGTGGAGTTTTTTCGCACGTATTTCGAAAATCGACTAAAAAACGGGAACATAGAGGGCGTACAACGATGTCTATTTTTCGAAAAAATATCGTCTTCGGTCCAAAAAACCTGTCTCAAAATACGTGGCAAAAACCCCGGCTTGTTGTTACTCGTTTTGTAGGGATTCTCAAAATATGTGCCTCCTAAAGGACGCAAGGCGGTGTCCGTTTTTCGAAAAAATATTGTCTTTAGTCCGAAAAACCATTTTTGAAATACGAGCTCGAAAACACGGCTTGGTTGTACTCGTTTTGTAGGGATCCTCGAATTTGTGCCCATGAAGGGCATACGATAGTGTCCGTTTTCTGAAAGACGTTGTCTTTAGTCCGAAAAACTCATCTCGATATACGTGCTTGAAAATCCGGCTTGTTGAAACTCGTTTTGTAGGGATTCTCGAAATTCGTGCTCATATAGGGCGTACAGCGGTGTCCGCTTTTCGAAAAAAAGTCGTCTTTAGTCTGAAAAACACGATTAAATGTCGCATCGTAATATGTGTCCATTACCATGTCATATATCAAAAACAAACTTCCTCTGTCTCGCAATACTTGCAATATTAGCATAGTTTTTACTATTCATCATCTACCATTATTATAGGAGTATTCTATTTCTCAAGAATATAAAAGAAAATATAGTCAACTGAGGTCTTATTTGATTCGTCTTAATGCATACTATTATAACATCAACTTTATATAATTTTTACTTGGAAAAATTGACAAGAAAGGGTTCAAGTATCACCCATTTACTTTTATAAGTCCCAACTATTGATTATTCTCTGTAGGACCCAACTTTACTATTTTGTGACTTGTATAGGTCCTTACAGGGATTTTTACTTTATTTTGTTATTATTTTGTGCCATCCAATTATAATTTAATTTTTGCCATCCAATTATTGATTATTTTGTGACTTTTTTTTTGAAAAAATTCACAAGAAAGTAAACTGTAAGGACCTATACAAGTCACAAAGTAGTAAAGTTGGGTCCTATAGGGAATAATCAATAGTTGGGACTTATAAAAGTAAATGGGTAATAGTTGAGCTCTTTTTTGTGAATTTTTCCTTTTTACTTATCAATATTTAGAGATATTAATAGGGATGTCAATGGGGCAGGGGCAGGTGCGGTGGATGGTCCCTTCACACCCATCCCCGCCTAAAAATCTCATCCCTATCCTCGCCCCATCACCCATGGCGGGGGAAATTTTGATCCCCAACCGCCGCCCAAACGGGTACTCAATAAAAACCATCCCCGCCCCATTACCCACATGGGTCTCTTCACCCGTCTCACACCCACCATACCCACCCCCAACATCCACAATACCCGCCTTAATATATATCACATGTTTATTAAAGTGTGTGCTATTTTTTTAAAATATAATATATGTTAAAATATAATACGTCTATTTAATATAGTTTTTCTTGATTTAATAAGTACATAGGAGACGGGGATGAAGCGGGGCGGGGGGGGGCGGGTACATTCTAAACTCCACACGCGCCCCATCACCCATGGCGGGGACAATTTTCATCCCAATCCCCTCCCATCATCCGTGAAACCTTCCTCCATCCCTGCCTAATTGGGGCGGATGCGGGGTGAGTCTCCACGAACCCCGCCCTACTAACATCCCTAGATTTTAAGGTTTAAAGTATTGCATTGAATAGTGTGAAAACAATGAACGCCACGAGTATTGCAAAATGAATAACGTATATTTCTAAAATATTGTAAAATTAAATAATTTTTTTTTTTTAAATCTTAAACATGATTTGACCGGTCAAACTATAGATTAGTTGTGTAATTAGTGAAAATGGCAACAAGTCACTAGTGGGTAATCTTTTTAGGCAGTAATTTGTAAGAAAAAAGACGATGGTTATAATTAACAAAATGGATATCTCAATAGACAGTTTTTGACAAAAAATTCCAAAGATAACAATAATGTTTGTTAGAGGTCTTAAAATTTTCTTTAATTATTGACTAATTAATGTATAAACTAGCTTTAGGCTCGGTTGGTGTCCCAGGGTTTATATGTGTTGTGGTTTAATAGTTTAAGATAACTAATTTTATTGGAGTAGAAAGATGTTGGTAAAAGGTAGAATATAAATCATTTTATCATAATATGTATTTTAAATTTTATAATTTGATTAATTTTTTTGATAGGAGTAATTATTGGATTCCATTGAAAATCCATAATGTTACTATTAATGTTGATAAAAGAAGAAATAGTAGTATATTGTAGTTGAGTTACGTTTAGAACTTTATCTTCCATATTTGTGATCGTGAGTTCAAAGTTTCGTATGGACAATGTTAATATTTTTTAAAAAATTATGAAAATAACGTAGATAAAATATGGTTGAAAGAAAAGAGATGTGACATACTACAATTCGTGCTCATGCTTTCATATACTGTGATTGACGACGTATGATGAAACCCTAAATCAACCCTCAATTGTCCCCAAACAAAATAATAAATAGTGAGGACAATTTTGGTGGGTTGGCGGAACATACATTCCTTCGCGATAAAAAGAGTAACTTCGACGAGAGATCATGTGGTCTGGTCGTCATTTGGCCAGTAATGGAGAGTGAGAGGTTTGGGGGTTGGGGGGGGGGGGGGAGGCATGCGTTAGACATTAAGGGGAAGATGTGTGTGAGGAAGAACAAGGGGAAAGGTATTTTTTGATGAATTTTTAATTTACCTTTGGCGCAAACTATTTTCAACACCCTTAATTGTTACTCATGTTTCTGCTTTTGGCGAGCTCTTTTTTAATAATTTTTTTACATTGTAGGTTAATATAATTAAAAGAAGACTATGTTTTCAGTTTAATAGATGTGGTAGTGTGGTAAAATGGTAGACGATGTCTAACAATTTGAACTTATGGTATTGGGTTCAAATATTGAGGCTAATATTTTTCATTATTTCCTTTCCCTTATCAAAGAACGCAGGACATCATCCCAGTCCAACAACTAGTTTACATATGAAAAAAAAGGGAGCAAGTTTGTGATACATTAAAGCACACTTAGGGAGTTAGGGTACCATAGTCTATAGATACGCCAAATACCATTAAATTATTTCACATGCATCCTGAAGCTTAGGCAGGGAATTAATTCATGCATGTGTAGTAGATGGGGAGAAGTAGGACATCAAAAGATGTCCAAGTGTGTGGAAAGAGCATCAGACTTGTTCTAAATGGGCCCTTGCTAACGAGTTTATGGATCATATACCAGATGTATGATGAATATGATACACTCCAAAATTATTTGACTAAAAATATAGTTTTGAATTAAACGTGTAATAAAAATTGTAATTTTATCGTGTAGGTTCACCGTTTTGATCATATCTTCACCTTTTGGCTGGTATACTGTTATGGGTCTCGCTCGTGATTCCACAAGGGAGGTTCTTTTTCAAGTCCGTAACCAAATCACCAAAAAGAATTGGTAATATAATTTGGATAATACCATTTTCTTTGCTTACTACTTGAGTATGGTCAAACGCTAAAAATACACGCAGTATTAGCATTATTGCACAAGTTGAGCGTCTATTTTCAATCAATTAGTGCACAATTACTTCTACTTAGCTTGTACAATGTACATACTATAATAGCCGCATGAAGATACTTCTTCCATTTGCTTTCCTATTTAAAGTAATACTTTACTGTAAACGAATTGGAGGTATACTAAAGCCCAGTGTCATATATATATATTCTCTCCTACATACATCAAAACTTAAACAAATAAATGCTTTAATTCTTAATAGTGGTCTTCTTGGACGTTAACAAAAATATTTACATAAAACAAGGTTTTCGTTATAAAATACTAATTATTTTAATAATTACATTGAAAATTAGTGATTAATCTGCAAATGCCTAAACGAAACATAACTCTGCTATTGACTAAGGGGTTGTTCTCCCTAACTTATTTTCAGTTCAGTTCAACTTTATTCTTTATTTAACCATTTTGTTAAATATTATTATTATTATTAATGTTGGTCTAATTTTTTTTACTAATTACTCTTAATATTATTATTATAGATACATATTATTTTATTTATTATATCTTTACTCATTATTATTACTATTATTATTAGGGCGGAGCATGGTTTAGGTTAGTGCGGTTTAACCATATGTTATCTCAATACGAGGTTTCTAATTTTCAATTATTGTTTGATTTTACCGACTAAACATTTACTATTACAAATGAGCTACAACAAGCTAGAAGACATTGAAAAAATCACAATGTTGTTAGTAATATTACTACTTAAGGTACAAAATCATCTTTATGTTGAATACTAAAGATACTATGTCGATTTGTAGCGCAGTTAGATTTATAAATATTATTGATCAACCCCAAACCCCAAACCGTGATTTGGTCAAAATCACAAATCAACCCGCATTTTTAGCCCATAAACCAATCAAATCGCATCAAAACAGTTTATGTTGCATTTTTGTGCGGTCTGACCCAATTATCACTTTTATTACTAATTATTATTATACTATTAAATCTAATTATTTAACTAGTAATATTAATTTACTTCTTAGATATTATTTTATTATACAATCATCATCACATATTAATTTATTAATACAAATAATGACGGAGCCAGGAATTCTCAGATGAGGGGGCTAGGGTTAAAAATGTGAATAATAAAATTGTATAAAAGGGAAAAATTTGGTGGTACGGAGATTTGAACCCGGGGTTCACGAGTTGTTTACTATATATTGATTATAAACCAACTAAGCTAAACCTATTTAGTGATAGAGTCTCAACATTAAATACTATATATACATTAAAATTTTTGACCTTGTGGGGCCGACTGCCCCCACCAGCCCCCCTTGTCTCCATCACTGAATACAAATAATAGAAATTACTTATTACTCCATCCGTTTTTTTATTTGATTGGTACATAAGACTTTGTACTAGGTTCAAGGAGATTCCTACAAGTAACAAAGAGAAACTAAAAAAGTAAGAAAGAGAATCATTACATGAGTCACCCTACCATATATAGCAATATGTACTAATGTACCAATTTAAAAAAAAACATCCCAAAAGGGTAAAATGTAGCAATTTATAAAAAAACGGAGGGAGTATTACTTATAATTATTCGTTAATACTTATTATTATTATTTATTAGTAAGTATCATTTAATTATAATTATTATCACCGTCTGTCCCATATTAATGGCAACACTTTTCATATATGGTTGTCCCATATTAATTGCAGATTCTATATTAGCCATTGATCCACCAATATTTTATTATATACCACCCAATTAAATACCTCAGTCATTCATCGATTTATGTGAAAATATTAAAATATTCTTCTTCTACTCTATTAACTTCCTAAAAATACCATATCACTTTCTATCACATCAACTTTTTACAATAAACCAATAGAACCTACACCTACTCTATTAACTTCCTAAAACTATGTTTATAAGCTATTGTTGCGATTAATATGGGACGAATGGAGTATTAATTATTGAATATTATAATTACTTATCATTATAATAATTATTTAATATTCATACAATTATTATTGAAATATTATTTATATATTTATTACATTTAGTTCAGTTTAGCTCCAATCAGTTCCGTTCAGTTCCGTTCAGCTCCAATCAGTTCAGTTCAGTTTCAATCATTTCAGTTTAGCTCCAACCAGTCCAGTTCAGTTTCAATCATTTCAGTTTAGCTCCAATCAGTGTTGGACAGTTTAGTTCGGTCAACTAGATTTAGGCGAAGAGAGTAAGCTCTAATTAGTTATTAAAATTGGTATTTGACATTGACAAGTAACAAACAATATCTTCAATGAACAAGTAATTATAAAACGACAAATTAAATAAACAAATACTACAATTGCCAAAAGTTAGTTAGATAACAAGAGAATATAAAACACATACAACTTGCACCATACAACGGTGCACCCTCTCATATTTTTCATTCATGGACAGAGCAACATGATGTAAGAAGCTGTGAGAAATAGTACTATAGACCCGAATGTATGATAAATGCTTTCTAAAACTCTGGCTATGAGGAACAAGTTTTTTTAAGGGGATATAAAGTACAACTTTTACATGAGATGGAGTTAATCATATAAGAAGATATATTACAATTATCTTTACAAATTGAATAAGTAATAATCATTTATATCCCCTTAAAAAGTTACACCAATATGATAAATTATTACCAATCTACCTCATATATGACTTTGTACATCAAGTACGTTATACATTTTTCAGTTGAATACATTATTTCCCGTCTTTTTCTTTGGGGGATAATAACAACAATCAACATACCATGAAATTAGATAATGTGGGGTATATAATAATAATATAAACTTATTAACAATCACAAGAATAATACCCCTAACATCAACGTCTAAGAAACAAGGTAAGCTAGCACCTATATTTATTAGGAAAATTTGTCAAAAAGGACCTTTTAAAAGAGTAGTTTTGTGAGAAAGGACCTTTTAAAAAATTTTGGCTTTTAACAACCTTAAACAAAAAATTTATTGCGAAAAGAGACCTTGAGCTTGTTTTCGATGTTGACTACCGGAAACCGGCGTTGACTAATATTTTCTTCCTATTTGCAATCCTAATCTGGTCTTCTGTTTCTTTTCGCTTCCCCTCTCATCCTCGTGGTTGGCCACCACGGACCTACACCATCACGAACGCATACCACCACCTGCCGCTGACACGACCACCTTCCTCGTCCTCCCCTGCTCACCTTTCACTCACTCAAACCAGCTTCCTCAGCTACGGCAGATTCAACAATGATACCATACTCTGGGTTCTCAACACCAATGTCAGCCTCTTGTTTCTGAACTCCCACCTCCATACCATCAGGATTTACATTCTCATCAACATTGGTGGTCCCTTGTTTCACAGCTCCCTCTATACATTATCAGGCTCCCCGTCTTCAACACCATTATCAACATCTTCTTTCTGAGCTTCCATCTCAATACCATCAGGCGCACCAATGTCTAACGAGCTCTTCCTTCAAACCCCTTGTCATCAACTTCCATCTCTTGGGCTCTTCCTTAAGTTCCGGCGACGTCCTATATATGGTGGTGGTGTACCGTGTGGTGGCAGTAGCAAACAGAGGGGGGATTGAGAGGAGAGAGGGACAACAATGGATGGAGGATGCGGCAGGGTTGTGGGTAGTACCGTGTGGTGGGTAGCCTCACCGGCAAACTCCGGCAAAGATGGGGTGGGGGTGAGGTTGGCGGTGGCTGGTTATCTCAATATCTAGTCAATGCCGGTTTCAGATGGTCAACGTCGGAAAACAAGCTCAAGGTCTCTTCTCGGAATTTTTTTTTGTTTAAGGTTGTTAAAAGCCAAAAAAAATTTAAAAGGTCCTTTCTCACAAAAAAACTCTTTTAAAAGGTCCTTTCTGACAAATTTTCCTATTTATTATTTTCTTCTAAGTACTAGAAATTTCTATGTTATTAATCTTATCATTCCATCCATTTTCACATGGAATATAAACCACCCAACCCAAAAATAAATTAAAAACAAAGTTACCGCGCAGAGATGGTAATTTTAGGTGAAGTACTCTTAACATGTTGAGAGTTACCTTTAACAGCACCACCAAGTTGTCCCTGAGCAATCATTAATGACTTATAAATCTCAACAATCATCTTCTCATCATACTCCTTAAGTTGGGTCCTATAATTTCCTGACCCATAACCATATTCAACGGACCCTCCAAACCCGGTAGCACCACCAACAACAACAAACCCGGAATTAGACAGGTTAAGCATCATGTTGACATAGGCATCCCTTAAACGGGTCAGCCACTTCTTGGGCATTCCAACAACCCGCCTCCAGATCCGCATCCTCCGGGTGAATTTAACCCGAAAGAACCTTCTCCGTCTCCCCCGAACCGGGTTAGAATCCAGTCGAGATTCAGTCCTAACCGGCTCGGGCGGGGCATTGTTAATGTTGTTGTTATTGTTATTGAGCTTCTTATAACCCCTTCTTTTCCAATAGCTTCTAATGCCCTTGTATACATTAGCTGATATTCCCTCCATGAAGTAAAAATTTCTATAGTTTTGGATATTGGGTAGAGTAGTTTAGATAGGAGAGAGAAAAGGTATGGTAGAGTGGAGATTAAAAAGAGAGAGGAAGAAGAAGAGAAAGGACATGGGGGGTGTTGGTTGAGAGAAGAAGAGGAAAGTGGTTGGTACTTGGGCTGGAGGAATAAATGAAACGAGGGATTTCTAAACAATGTAAATATGTAATGAAGCAATTGTTAAGGTTGATATGGCCTAAATGCCTAATATACATTACACACCTGTATTTCACAACCATCCTGGATTTCAATTATTACTCATTTAATACCCAGTACCTAAATAACAATATAAAAATGGTTATGGCATAAGCGGATGATGAGATTCATGAACTTATTGGGTTTGACCTCTTTTTTATTTTTGTAATGTCGGGGGAGGTAGCGGTGTGACTAAAGGGGATCTCATGTCGTGGGTCCTGGTTCCTAACTCCTAAACTAATCGATCTTGATAGCGTGCAAGTTCGAATCTACACTCAGGTATGTAGGAGCACGAAGTTGCTCATGGATCAAAAGACAAATGAAAACATAAAAGCAAAATCTTATATATATATTTTTTTGGTAAGGAGAAGTGGTCCGGATCCCGCTCGGGTCCTACTGTGCCAGGCACTCTAGAGTAGGGGGAATGGTAAGGGAATCCCTACCCCCAAATGCCCCTAGTAGGATTTGATCCCACGACCTTAAGTCATGGGGGCAAACTCTTACCACTAGACCAAGCCAAGCTTGGTAAGCAAAATCTTATATGCGACCCACCTTACCATTAATTAAGGGTATGACGGGGCTATTTATTAGTCCATATAATACTATTTCACTCTCCAAACTCACTCAAAACTGTTGATAATCTCTTTCCTTAATAGTCAGTAACCCGCCTCTAAAATAGTCGGTAAACCCCGTCCAAAGAGTCAGTAACCCCTTCCAAAAAAGTTAGTGACCCCCCAAACTATTAGTAACCCCTTAAAACAGTTATTAACCCTTTTAAAACAGTTAGTAACCCCCTAAATAGTCGATAACTGATATCACGTATTTATATAGAGTTTTCTCCCTTATTTACAAGCTAATTTGTGCGTCATTGGAGCTCTTCGGAGCTATTTTATGCTAACTATCGTATATAGTTGTGGTTTTGTGTTTTAATGTTGAATTGCAGATTTTATGGAGCTTTCTCCTTATTTCCGAGCTATTTGGAAGCAACCACGGCTTTACGAGATGTTACGAGGCACGTAGGATGGCTCACGAGCTTTATGGATATTTTAGGAGGTCCCAAGACCTCTAAACGTGGAGAATTGAGAGTCAAAGAGTCAAAAGGAGCTTCCCGTACACTGATCGGGCAAGAAAGGGCCCGATCGGGCGACGAATTAATGATCGGACGGTATAGTTTCGTACCCGATCGGGCGCAGATTGCCCTATCCGATCGGGCGAGAAAACAAAGAAATCATGGTTGGTCATTTAAGCCCAACCCAATCGGGCACAAAAGACCCAATCGTGTGGGTGATCGGGCGGATCATTTTTGGTGTCACGTTGCTTGCTGCTGCTTGCGTTTAAAGAAAAGAGGTGTTGGGCTCATGTTTTCCCTAGGCCCGATCGGGCATAAACGGCCCGATCCACATCGGGCATACCTGTGCGCCAATCTTGCTGCTTCGCTGTGCGCCAATCTTGCTGCTTTAATGTGCGCCAAGACAAAGGGGGGCCCACCAGTATTTGTTGATGTGTGATAAGGGGACAGCAAGTGGCCCACTTGTGTGTACTTGCTGCAGCTGTTACGTATTAGAAGAGTGATGTTGTTGGGCGCTATTGTGAGCCCGATCATCAACCCGTTCGGGTGGGCCCATTTTTTCCCCAAAATTTCTATGCTGCTGTGCGTGGATTTCCAAGAGCATTTTTTGGTATATTTTCACTATAGGCCCGATCGGGTGGCCCTTTGCCCGATCAGGTCCCACACTCGTCGACGCGGAAATTATATCTTTATTTCCGTTTTTTATTAGACTTTTGGGGGTATTATAAATACCTTTTTCCTCATATTTTTAGAGACATCTTTATTCAGTTTTATTTTCCCATAGTTCTTAACTTAGTTTTATTTTAGTTTAAACACTTTAGATTAGATTAAAGGTGATTGAACCTCGGATTTGATTTCAATAAAAGTTATTGCTTTCCGTCAATTGGTATTCTTCTCTACTTTAATCTCTTCAATTACTTTGATGGCTTAGTTTAATTATTCGATTGATTCATGATGTTGAAATTAGGGTTTCTTATTAGAATTGTTATTATTGATTCAATTATGTCTGAGTAGTTTAATTTCTAGGGATTTAGAGAGGAAGCCAAGTTTATACTGTTTAGGACAAATTTCGTCAAGCACTCAACTTGTCAATAGAAAAGGGGGTCAACGATTAAATGATAAAATGACAGTAAAATAGTAATAAAGATGATGAAAAATGAGGAAATAATGGAGGATGTCACCGTAGCTAAGAAATAGAATTGAGATGATGAACTGACTAACTGCTTTGGTCGATGGTCGGGCCGACAGATTGAAAATGGTACGTCTACTAGGACGACGTCAAGGTGGTCCGTCGGGACGACGTCTTGGAGGACGACAGTGTGGGACGTGGACGGGTCGGGGGCGTCGAATGTCGACGGGGGCATCGGACGTCAACGGAGGCGTCAGACGTCGACAGGGGCGTCGGACGTCAACGGAGGCGTCGGACGTCGACGGGGGCGTCGGACGTCGACGGGGGCGTCGGACGTCGACAGGGGCGTCGGACGTCGACGGGGGCGTCGGACGTCGACGGGTCGGAGGTGTCGGACGTTGACGGGTCGGGGACGTCGGACGTCGACGGGTCGGAGACGTCGGACGTCGACGAGTGAAACAAGTTGGAAATTAACGAAGGAAAACAAATAAAATATAATGTGAAAAACGAATCATATAAAAAGGATAAGAAAGAGTGAATAATAATGAAGTGAGTACATAGAAGGTTTAGAGTGTGAGAGAGTGAATGAATGAATAAACTAAGGATTACATCTCCTTTTATAGGCACCTAAAGTAGCCGTTAGGACGTTAAGGAAATATCTCAACAACCTCCTTGTTCTGTGGGACGTTGACTGGTTGGATGTCGACATCCTGGACTTAGTCAAGTTGCTGGACTGCTGACACCCTGCGGACTTGGTCTTTGTTTGTTGAGAAGATCATGCAACTACCTCCTCATCTTGTGGATGATTTACTGACTAGCTGCTGGGAAGTTGGACTTAGTCAGTTTAACATGTTCTGAGATGTCAAAACGGACTGCTGAGGTGTCACAGATCTAGGTGTCGGTTGAAAGTGCCATGTCATCAATCCATGCTTCTTTTTATGCTCCTTTCATAGCTCGCCACGTAGTTAACATGGTAAAGGGTAAATTTTACCCCACAACAGTTACCCCCCATTTTTCCAAGTGGAGGCATCTTTTGGTGGAAGTTGGAAAAATCTGTGTTCTTTGATTACCTGCAACATGTTGAAAAGACGAAGGCAAGACTTTTTGGATAACATTTGTTTACATATGTCATGTATTGTAAAGCGTATGTCTTTCGTCGTTTTGTGCATCAAACAAAGTGTCTGACCGACGGGATGTATTTGTACTTCACCGGGTGTGCCACATATAATATGTTTTACCTCCCGGGTATTAGTTCGTACGTTCGTATGTCGCATGCGCACGCCATGTCTGTATGTATAGTGTATGTATATGTATTCATGTACGTATGTATATGTTGGACATTGTGTTGCCCCTTGTTATGTTGTGATGTCATCTTATAGCTTGATTTCCGTTCTAGGCGTCATTCAGCTGCATGTCATGGATCAGTTTTGAAACGACTTGTCGCCAACAATTTGAATTTAGTTTCGTCATCTTTAACCTGCTTGTCATGCAGTCTACAAAAGCGAATGTTAAATATAATGATTGAAAAAAGCAAAATACTTAAATTACAAGAACTTATTGAAATTGAACAAACATAATGGAAATAAATAGCTTAAATGTCACTTATGAAATGTCGTCCGGACAAGGTTGATGGAGAATTCCACCCATAATCACCATGGATCTTCCTCAAAGAGGATTTGGGCAAGAGTTTTGGTTTGGACATCTTCAAAAGTAGCACATGGATACCTCGTCAAGTCTTTCAATAAGTCTGAATTTTCCAACAAACCTTGACGGAACGCTTCAATAGCCGTCACGACATCACACTTAGGAATAGATACCTTCTCCTTATTAAATCTATGAATATATTCTCTAAGACTCTCGTCATCTCTTTGAATGATGCGGTACAAATCGCTGCTTTGCTTCTCAAGACGTCTACTGCTTACAAACTGTTGGACAAACATGTTCACAAGTTGGGCGAAACTAGAAATGCTCCTGTTGGAAAGATTGACGAACCAAAGAAGGGCTGGTCCGGACAAAGTAGATCCAAACCCTTTACACAAACATGCTTCACGCGCCTCTCGGGGTATTGGAATAGTCATCATCCTTTGTTTGTATTGAGCGACATGCTCCCCCGGGTCCGACGTCCCATCATACAAATTCATGTTTGGAACAGAGAAGTGTTTAGGAAGGTCAATTATATCAATTGCATTGGCATACGAAGAATCGGCATAACTCTCTAAAGCTACCTCTCGAATAGGAGGGGGGACGACAGGGATCTTATTAATCATAGCGTGTAACATATTTAATTTATGATTGAGGGCGTCAAAATCTTTTGAGGATGAGATTTGAGAGATAGGCTGTCTAAGAGGGACGTTTTGGTTGAAAAAGACATTATTAGGAGGAGTGCTTTTGGGCAGATTTTCATGAGACAGATTCCCGGAAGGTCCTGACATGTCGACACCTAATGAAAGGGTGTTGGACAAACCTGACAGATTGCTAGACGGGCTAATGCGGGATGACACTACGGATTGGACTTGTAACCTTAAGGTGTCATTTGTTTGCTGCAAACTTACAATCTCTTGACGCAAGTCGTCAATACATGAGACCTTTTCATTCAATTCATCAAACCGCCTAAGAATTTCGGCGGGGGTGAAAGAAGACCATTCAGACATGACGAAAAACTTTAGGTTTTTAAGGATTAGGTTTGTGATTTATTTTTGAAGATGGTAATTTAATCGATGCCCCACGGTGGGCGCCAAATTGTTTTGGACAAATTTCTTCAAGCACTCAACTTGTCAATAAAAAAGGGGGTCAACGATTAAATGATAAAATGACAGTAAAATAGTAATAAAGATGATGAAAAATGAGGAAATAATGGAGGATGTCACCGTAGCTAAGAAATAGAATTGAGATGATGAACTGACTAACTGCTTTGGTCGATGGTCGGGCCGACAGATTGAAAATGGTCCGTCTACTAGGACGACGTCAAGGTGGTCCGTCGGGATGATGTCTTGGAGGACGACAGTGTCGGACGTCGACGGGTCGGAGGAGACGGACATCGACGGGGGCGTCGGACGTCGACGGAGGCGTCGGACGTCGACGGGGACGTCGACGGGTCGAAGGTGTCGGACGTCGACGGGGACGTCGACGGGGACGTCGACGGGTCGGAGGTGTCGGACGTCGACGGGTCGGAGATGTCGGACGTCGACGGGTCGGAGACGTCGGACGTCGACGGGTGAAACAAGTTGGAAATTAACGAAGGAAAACAAATAAAATATAATGTGAAAAACGAATCATATAAAAAGAATAAGAAAGAGTGAATAATAATGAAGTGAGTACATAGAAGTTTTAGAGTGTGAGAGAGTGAATGAATGAATAAACTAAGGATTACATCTCCTTTTATAGGCACCTAAAGTAGCCGTTAGGGCGTTGAGGAAATATCTCAACAACCTCCTTGTTCTGTGGGACGTTGACTGGTTGGATGTCGACATCCTGGACTTAGTCAAGTTGCTGGACTTGTGACACCCTGCGGACTTGGTCTTTGTTTGTTGAGAAGATCATTCAACTAACTCCACATCTTGTGGATGATTGACTGACTAGCTGCTGGGATGTTGGACTTAGTCAGTTTGACATGTTCTGAGATGTCAAAACGGACTGCTGAGGTGTCACAGATCTAGGTGTCGGTTGAAAGTGCCATGTCATCAATCCATGCTTCTTCTTATGCTCCTTTCTTAACTTAGTTTTATTTTAGTTTAAACACTTTAGATTAGATTAAAGGTGATTGAACCTCGGATTTGATTTCAATAAAAGTTATTGCTTTCCGTCAATTGGTATTCTTCTCTACTTTAATCTCTTTAATTACTTTGATTGCTTAGTTTAATTATTCGATTGATTCATGATGTTGAAATTAGGTTTTCTTATTAGAATTGTTATTATTGATTCAATTATGTCTGAGTAGTTTAATTTCTAGGGATTTAGAGAGGGAAGCCATGTTTATACCTTGATTATTTGAATTGCTATTAATTTCTAGGGTTTGATGAGATAGGTTATGGTGTGATTTGTTCTTATTGAGTAATTAACGTTATTGCGCAGTTTCTTTGATTACTTGAGGTTAATAATCGTTTGCACAAATCCGTCTTACTTTTAGAGGCCTAGTACACACCAGTAATTCTTATTATGTTTGTGAACATGCTGCACATGTTGAATTATGGGCGTTGAGACTTAACCATAGCTTGACACTGCTCTAATCTATCGATTCTCGACCTAGGTTCTGATAGTTGTTTGATCCTTTGATTGGTATAAGCATGGTGGACCAAACTAATTCCCTTAACCTTTAAATCATAGTTACTTTCCTATCTTTATATTGTGTTTTAGTAGTTAATTAGTAGTTCAGCTGTTTCTATCTGATTTTGTCTAAAGTAGCTGTTTAGCTAAATATTAACTTAGAACTCTGTCTCTCTGTGAATTCGACCCTACTTCCATTGACTATCATTGTTAGAGGATTGTAGGAATTATCTTTGAATAGGTGATACGACTTTAGCCTATCAAATTTTGGCGCCGTTGCCGGGGAGACGGCTAGTTTTCTAAGTTTTTTTGGTTATTTGGTCTACTTCTCTGTGCCTCATTGGAACTTCATTGTTCCAATTGAGGTACGTTTTACTGCTTCTTTTTGTTTCTTTTGTATGCCTAGGTCCCGAAGAAGAGGTACCCTCATTCCTGAGGATCCCGATTTGACAAAGACACTCAGGCAACTTCGAAAGAAAATTCAGAGAGAAAAGCACTCTGTTCAGCTGAACACCTCTGGATCAGACACCTCGAGTTCAGTTATGTCTAAATCACTGAAGTCATATGGGGTGCCCAACCCAGACGGTCTCTCCACTGGACCTAGTATGCCCACCATCGCCGCAGCAAATTTCGAGATTAAGCCTGGACTCATCAGCATGGTTCAGCAAAATCAGTTTGGTGGGCATCCTACTGAAGACCCGGCAAATCATCTGCAGCGGTTTCAACAGCTTTTTCGAACCGTCAAACATCCCGGCGTCACTCCAGATCAACTAAAGGTCATGTTGTTCGAGTTTTCATTGAGAGATAGAGCCCAGAAGTGGTTGAACGACGTGAAGGAAACTGAATGGAGTGAGATTTTTGCTGCGTTTCTGAGAGAGTACTATCCACCTACAAAGACAGCAGAAATCAGAAACAAACTAGCCACGTTTTCCCAAGAGCCTGATGAAACATTATGGGAAGCGTGGGCTAGGTTCAGAGATTTACAGAGAGAGTGTCCACATCACAACATGGACAAATGGTTCTTGACACAGACATTCTACAATGGTCTGCAGCCTCAGACGAAAAGTATAGTTGACACGTTTGCGGGAGGAGTTTTTCTTAATAAGGAAGTGGATGTAGGCTATGATTTTCTATCAAACCTTGCAGCCAATGATCATTCCACTTCCCGGAGCCTCACGAGGAAAGTATTGGAGGTAGATACCATTGCATTATTGACTTCACAGATAGCGAAGCTGAGCCAGCAGATTAACACCTTCAAATCCTCTTCCTCGATAACACCCCCCTTGAGCATTAATGCTATGTCTACCGTAGCACCCATCACCTCATCTTACTTCGAGGTATGTGGTGTTCAAGGTCACTTTGGACATGACAGTCAGTTCAGTCAACTTCAGATGGAGCAAGCAAATGCCTTCCAACAGAGACAACCAAACTTTCCCCCTCCACATAACTACCAAAATCCAACAAACCATCAACCTCCACAATATCATCCTAAACCCTCATACTATCAAACCCCATAAAATTTTCAGAGACCCCACCACAAAACTTCCATAACCGCAATAACTTTCAAGCTCCACAAAATTTTCACACCCCACATCCACAAAACAATAACCCACAAGTGCCTTCCATTTCTGAAGTGATGAAGCTGATGTTGAGCATGCAAAAGACCAATGAGGAAGCACAAAGATCCCAAGAGAAGCACATCAAACTTCTCGAGACTCAAATCGCATAATTAGCAAGCGCTAATGCTCAGAGGCGTCAAGGGGATTTGCCAGGGCAACCCATTCAGAGAGAGCACGTGAATGCCATCAATCTTCGTAGTGGTGCCGCTTATGATGCTCCTCCATTGCCCATTGATGAGGTTACCCCAACTACGGGGAAGAAGAAGGTGGTAGAGGAAGGAAAAGGGAAGAGTTCGACGTCTGAAGTCGACTTATCTGAGGAAGCTGAACATACAGGGAAGAAGAAGGAGAAGGTTTCTGAAACGCCTTTTACACCAAGGCTACCTTTTCCTCATAGGATGCAATAATCCAAGGTCGATCAGCAGTTTGGTAAGTTCTTGGCTATGGTCAAGAACCTTGAGGTAACGATTCCATTCACAGATTTAATTACCCAAGTCCCTGTTTCTGCCAAATTTCTGAAAGACTTGATAACTAAGAAAATAGACTTTGGTGGGGTAGAACGTGTCGCTCTTACTGAAGAGTGCAGTGCTTTTATTCAAAATAAAACCCCACCAAAGTTAAAAGATCATGGTAGTTTTTCTATACCCTGCCATCTTGGACCTATTTTTATTGATAAAGCTTTGTGTGATTTAGGTGCTTTTGTTTCTGTTATGCCATTATCTGTTTATAAGAAATTGAATATGGGAGCACTTAAATGCACACAAATCACTTTACAGATGGTTGATCGTTCTATAAAATACCCCCTAGGTGTTTTAGAGGACGTTCTTGTTAGGGTCGGGAAATTCTATATTCCTGTTGATTTTGTGGTGTTAGATATGGATGAGGATGCTCAGATTCCCATTATTCTGGGTAGACCGTTTCTGTGTACTGCTGGTGCTGTCATTGATGTCAAGTCTGAGTCTTTAACTCTGAGTGTGGGTGATGATAAAGTGATTTTTAAACTCACCAATGCTGTTAAGGCACCTATGCTTGACCAATCTTGTTGCAAGGTTGAGGTTTTGGATGAAGTAGGTGTGGAGAAGGTTCCAATTCCACCTAAGGTTGCCTCACCGTCTGGAGGTATCATAAAGAACATTTGGAGAAGGATAGTGTTTGATGAGGGTGGCTCTCACTGCTTAGCCCCTCCTATTTGAGAGATGGAGGTATTATGGTCGTGCGAGACCTTTATAAACTAGCGCTGTGCGAGAGGCAACTCGTATTTTATCCCTTTTTCCTTTTCCTTTTCTTTTGATTTTTCTTTTGATTTTTCTTTTTTTTTAGTGAGCGAGAGTGAGGGTACTAACATTGTTTTTCCTCTTAGCGTTGTCCTTTGTTACCTTTTGGCATTGAGGACACTGCCAAGTTCAGCTTAGGGGAGGATTTCTGTTTGTATTCTCTATCCCTTTTACTGCTTTCTAAGATAGATTTACTGCTTTCGAAAAATACTGAAAAAATCAAAAAATATGGTTCCCATGACTGGTTTAGTTGCCTCCCTGTGCCCCTTGGTGTGCTCTTATTGAAAATGGTTTGACTTTGTTTTCTGGATAGTTGGGCATTTGTGATCTTGAGGCTATGATTTGATGTTTAATTGCTATGATTTCGAGAAATTTGGATTATATTAGACTACATTGTGCTGCATGCCTGAATTGGTTAGACTGTGAGGCCTCTTTGTAAGCCCATTGGATTTATATTATTATCCAGTCTATGCTTGTATGTTAGTTCCTCTTTAGTGGATTGATCTTGACTTTGACTTCGTACTTGTCTGATTTTCGATGACTTGTAGCATTTGCTGTGATAGAGGCGTTCTTTGTCTGATTCTTAAGCCTCTGAGTGAGTTTTTGATGTATTTTTATCCTCCTTAGCCCCGCTGAGCCTAATGACTTGTTTCATATTACTTAAACCCTTATTATGAGCCCAAGGCCTTCATTTCGATATTATTTCCAAGCCTAGCTTGGGGAGCTTTGTATGGGTTGAGTTTGATATTGGTTTCATGGTTTGGTTTGGTTGTTGAGGAATTAAAAGTATTTTTGTTGTAGTTTGAGTGTGAGAAAAAGAAAAGAAAAAGCAAAATTAGAGTTGCGTGAATGAAGTTCAGAAAAATGAAAGAAAAATGAAATAAAAGTTCAAAAGAATTCAAAGTCCTTCATTCATGTACGTTCTTAAAGAAAAATTCGCTTCATTGCTTGGAAAGTGGGTTTTTTGTGACTTTTCATTGATTTATGAGAGTTGGGTTATTTTTCAGGGTCATATGGTGTTGTTGGGAGTTGTTTAGGCCATCTTTGGCCTTTTTTGAGTGATTCATGCTCCCCCTTTCTTGGTTTTTCCACCACATTACCCAAAAGTATCCCCTACCTCTTACCTAAGCCCCATTACAACCCTATAAAGTCCTCTTGAGCTCGTGTCTGCATTGTTCATTGGATTGATTTCGAGTCAGTTTGTCAAAGTTAAAGAGTATTTCTGCTAATTGAGTCGACTTGACTAGGATGAGCGTCATTTAACCTTCTTAAACACATGAGAGTGTGAGTGGAAAGGGCATTTATGGTTGGGTTGGTGAGTGTTCGGGCATTTTCTTTGCCTGCCACAAAACTGAGAGGAGTGACACCTTTGTGAGAGCCTTTTCAAGATTTGTATGCCTTATGGATGATTGAATTTGATAAATTTCTTGGATGATTCGTGGTTAGAGGATTTGATTAGCCGAACTTGAATTTTGCCTGCTGGAACGATTCTTAGTCTTGAAAATGTTTTGAGCTTTGATTGATCTTTATCTATGGGGTGAGGCAATCTATTCCATGTTCATGTTCTGTTTGCTTGAGGACAAGCAAAGGCTTAGCTTAGGGGAGTTTGATATCACGTATTTATATAGAGCTTTCTCCTTTATTTACAGGCTAATTTGTGCGTCATTGGAGCTTTTCGGAACTATTTTATGCTAACTATCGTATATAGTTGTGGTTTTGTGTTTTAATGTTGGATTGCAGGTTTTAGGGAGCTTTCTCCTTCTTTCCGAGCTATTTGGAAACAACCACGGCTTTACGAGATGTTACGAGGCACGTAGTATGGCGCACGATCTTTATGGATAGTTTAGGAGGTCCCAAGACCTCTAAACGTGAAGAATTGAGAGACAAAGAATCAAAAGGAGCTTCTCGTACACTGATCGGGCACAAAAGACCCAATCGGGTGGTAAAGTTTCGTACCCGATCGGGCGGTAAAGTTTCGTACCCGATCGGGCGGACATTGCCCGATCCGATCGGGCGAGAAAACAAAGAAATCATGGTTGGTCATTTAAGCCCAACCCGATCGGGCACAAAAGACCCAATCGGGTGGGTGATCGGGCGGAGTATTTTTGGTGTCAGGTTGCTTGCTGCAGCTTGCGTTTCAAGAAAAGAGGTGCTGGGCTCATATTTTCCCCAGGCCCGATCCGGCATAAACGGCCCGATCCACATCGGGCATACCTGTGCGCCAATCTTTCTGCTTCGCTATGCGCCAATCTTGCTGCTTCAATGTGCGCTAAGACAAAGGGGGGCCCACCAGTATTTGTTGCTGTGTGATAAGGGGACAGCAAGTGGTCCACTTGTGTGTACTTGCTGCAGCTGTTACGTATTAGAAGAGTGATGCTGCGGGGCTCTATTGTGAGCCCGATCATCAACCCGATCTGGTGATTGATCGAGTGGGCCCATTTTTTCCCCAAAATTTCTATGCTGCAGTGCGTGGATTTCCAAGAGCATTTTTTGGTATATTTTCACTATGGGCCCGATCGGGTGGCCCTTTGCCCGATCGGGTCCCACACTCGTCGACACGGAAATTATATCTTTATTTCAGTTATTAATTAGACTTTTGGGGTATTATAAATACCTTTTTCTCATATTTTTAGAGACATCTTTATTCAGTTTTATTTTCCCATACTTCTTAGCTTAGTTTTATTTTAGTTTAAACATTTTAGATTAGATTAAAGGTGATTGAACCTCGGATTTGATTTCAATAAAAGTTATTGCTTTCCGTCAATTGGTATTCTTATCTACTTTAATCTCTTTAATTACTTTGATTGCTTAGTTTAATTATTCAATTGATTCATGATGTTAAAATTAGGGTTTCTTATTAGAATTGTTATTATTGATTCAATTATGCCTGAGTAGTTTAATTTCTAGGGATTTAGAAAGGGAAGCCATGTTTATACCTTGATTATATGAATTGCTATTAGTTTTTAGGGTTTGATGAGATAGGTTATGGTATGATTTGTTCTTATTGAGTAATTAACGTTACTGCGCAGTTTCTTTGATTACTTGAGGTTAATAATCGTTTGCACAGATCCGTATTACTTTTAGAGGCCTAGTATACACCAGTAATTCTGATTATGTTTGTGAACATGCTGCATATGTTGAATTATGGGCGTTGAGACTTAACTATAGCTTGACACTGCTCTAATCTATCGATTCTCGATCTAGGTTTTGATAGTTGTTTGATCCTTTGATTAGTATAAGCATGGTGGACCAAACTATTTCCCTAGACCTTTAATTCATAGTTAATTTCCTATCTTTATATTGTTTTTTAATAGTTAATTAGTAGTTCAGCTGTTTCTATCTGATTTTGTCTAAAGTAGCTGTTTAGCTAATTATTAACTTAGAACTCTGTCTCTCTGTGGATTCGACCCTACTTCCATTGACTACCTTTAAATGTGTGATACTACTTTAGCCTATCAATAACCCCAAAACACTTGGTACCCCACTATAATAGTTGGTAACCCACTCTAAAATAGTCATTGTGTGTGCGGCATAGGGTTTGTTAATCGTGCGCCAAGTCGCAGACAAGACTTGCTGAAACATAAAAATCATTTGTGTTGGTTTTTTATATGTTTAAATGGAATTGTTGGTCCAAATTTGGTTGAATTGAGAGTCCCACATTTGTATTATTCATTGTAGTGAGAGTCTCACGTCGAGGATAGACACTAGTTTATCTTACTATATGGGACTTCTCCGCTATGACTTGTACAAGTTATGAAGAAAGAAAGGAACCTCCCCTTGCACATGTTGCCACAATGTTGTCCAAAAAGAGCTATTGGCCTCCCTCGCCAGTTTGCATTGTACTCGTAATGACTTCTTAATTGCAAATTATTTTCAATTTTGCCTTTACGTTTTCCTCTTTCCTCTTTAAAATTTGTGGTCACCTTCTCTTTTAAATGCACTGCAAAAAGAACTTCTTTTGTAATTTTCCTATGTTGTTCTATTGCTTTAATTTGAGTTCATTTGCCATTTCATGCACCCGAGTGTGCTGGTTCGTATATCGGAGTAGACGTTAACCCTAAAGTCCATGTCTACTATCCATCCGCAGCTTTTGTGGAGGTCACTCGAGTTAGGACAGTGATTATATCACGACGCCTCGATTTTTAGATAAGTTTTTAGTTTATTTGTGTTTAGTTCTAGAAATCTAAGTAAATAGTTTTTGTTTGGTGCTAGTATTATGGCTGCTATTGATTATGTTACTCCAACTATTGTGGTTGTCAACCTGATTACCACGCCCCAAAAACTTGTTCCTGACCAGACAAAATCTAAAACTCTTCATTAGAAAAATTTTAAGCGTTGACCAAAGAAAATATGTTTTATTTTTCAACAATATGAAATTGATTATGTGTTGACTGAAGATGTTGTAATGGATAAAACTAGTGCCAAATATGATCCTTTAGAGGACAAAGATAAGCGAACTGTTAATGTGTGATGTTACATTATATGGTGATCTATTTGACATATATTGTGAATGTAAGGCGGCTAAGAAAATATGGATTTCTCTAGATGCTAAGTATGGATTTGATGATGTTGGTACTAATAAGTATGTTGTAGCTAATTAAATGGTTGAAGTTTAAGGTTGTGGATGATAAGCCCGTAATGGACCAAATACATGAGTACGAAAATCTGGTCTATCTAATTATTGTTGAAGGTATGACAATTTGCGAGCATTTTCAAGCAAATGCTCATAGAAAAATTACCAAATTCATGGGGAGAGTACAAGAAAGATTTGAGGCACAAGAATAAGGATATGAAGCTGCAAGAGTTAATTGCTCATATCAAAATTGAGGATGCAAAATGTGTCCAAGAGCGTTTTAAAACTAACCCCCTCAATTATGTTATTGTTGCTGCCTTGCTGGATATAAAAATGCAGATACTTATAAGATAGCCTATGATCAACATAATTCCAACAACAGGTGTAAGAGTTTCATTGGCGATTGTTTCTTCTGCAATAAACCTAGTCACATCTCTGCCCATTGTCATGCGAGGATTGATTAAGAGAAAAATGGTAATAAAGACTACAAAGGTAACTAGAAAAATAACTACAAAATTGTTGGTCTAACAATGGAAACAAGAAGAAATCAGGTCAAAGAAAGTCTCAAGCTAATCTTTATGAGGTGGAAGAAGTGTGTAAAGACATCATTGCTATAGTCGTTCCCGAAGTCAACATGGTAGAACACATGGCTGAATGGATCGTTCATATTGGTGAAGAATGAGTAACAAAATTCAAGAGGTTTGGAAAGACGCTTCTTGGTCGGGCAGATTACCACCTGATCGGACCGATTATTTATGATCGGTTGGTAGAGTTACGGACCCGATCGGGCGAGAGGCTATGTGAGAAGCTGCTGCTTGCTGTACGTGAATAAGAGAAGCTGGGCCTGGATTTGTCTCAGCCCCATCGGGTGGCATTGGCCCGATCAGATCGGGTGAAGCCCAGATTCCGTGATGCTGCCAGCTGCGTACAAGCGGGTGATATGGGCATTGGCGCCTTCGGCCCGATCAGGCAGTGATGGCCCGATGGCATCTGTAATACCCCGACAATTCTCTCTCTATAAAACATATATTTTCCCAACTAAAATAGAGAATTATCAAGGCGTTACCACTCGTGTGAAAATGTATCAGCTTACTCAGAGTGTTGTAGCGGAAAAACATTAAATAAAAATTTATTAAATACTTAAACCACAGTTATTGTCAAACCATTATCCAAACTTCGAAGGATAATTCAAAACCAACTTAAAACATTCAAAATAAATAATCCATAAAACAACATAATAAAAGTAACATAAATGCAAGAAGCAATAAAAGTAAGAAAGAGATCTCTCATCAATGCTTCCCAAATCCCAAATGAGTAATACTGATGATGCATCATATCTTCCAAACCTGTAGGCAAATACTCAATGGAAAGATAAAGGGTCTTCATAGGATCAATAGGCAAAGCCATGATCGACGCACAGAAAAGCACGTAATCAGCAAAGCTGAGTACATACATAACTAAAATAAAATATGAAACCTAACATGATACTATTGAACAACCAAACATGATCAATGAATATACCTCAAGACTTCAACTCGTAAAATAAGACTTGACTCTACAAGACATACAACATGATAAATATTTAGTAAATTGAATAGACAATGCATCGAGTTCTCCAACCAAAACCAGCCTTCAAAATAGAAGAAGAATTACGGACGCGACTCCGTAATCCCTTGACCAACAATATCGAGGAACCTTTAAAAATAAAATAGGGTATAGTGATCAATCCGAACCCAAGAAAAGCCATGGGCTACCACCATGTACTCCAACTCATACTAGTACAAAACTTCAGACGTGCACAAGTCTAAAGCTATTGCTATTCACTTCCACTTTAAGTATTAATATGTTATTCGATGTTGGACTCTATATAAAGCAACCAACACATAATATGAATGAAAAAATTTCCAATTTTATCTTAGGATTAAATAACGTGATCAAACCATTCCAATTGACCAATAATTAATCCTACAATTTATTTGTTGACTTAAATCAACAATCGAATGTCCAAAGACAATAAATATACATACCCTACAAAGCCCTCGGTCTTTGCAAAGTAGTAAAACAATCATAACCAATAATAATCCAATTTATTCACAAAGTCCTCGGCCTTTGATAAGTAATAAAATAATATAACCAATAATAATCCAACTTACTCACAAAGTCCTCGGCCTTTGAGAAGTAATAAAATATCCATTAAGGAAAACAATACCAAAATCCATAATTCAATAATAAAATATTATTAATCCATATCACACGATGGATCAAAATATAAATACAACCAAATAAGATGCTTGCATCAAACATCCATTCAATCATGTAATAAAACATATAGGCAATTTAACATGCTCAATAAAACGTAATTCCAATTCAATAGCCACGTATGAACCTTAAAAGGGTTCCCTATACATGATACTATGAATAATCCTAATCCTTAACTAGTCTAACACATAAGAACATGTACGTACCTTGTGTAGACAAAGTGAGAGACCACTTTAAAACTCTAGAAGTCGCCTAAAGTAAATTCTCCGCCTACCAAAATAATAACATAACAATGAATTAATTTCCTAATTAATTCACAGCAATATAAATTATTTTAAAACTCTTCAAAACTCGTTTTAAAATACTTTAAAAACATTAAAGTTTCAACCTTTAACAACCTATAATATAATACTATTAATCTAGGCTTTAAAAACCTCAAAAACCATTACTTTAATACTTAAAACTCACTTTAAATAATAAATAATAAATCTCAACTTATAACGTATATTCATAATAAATAGAGTTTTTTGTCAGAAACAACCTTTTATTATCACCTTTTTGCGAAAAACAACCTTTTAAATTTTTTTTGCAACTTACAACCTAAAACCAAATTCTTTTGCGAAATGAAACCTTTTTCTAATTTTCGTCATTGACCGTTAACTATAGACCATTGACGGTTATCAAAGTCGTGGGTTGGACTGGTTTTGGGGTGGTTTCGGGTGGGGGTGGTTTCGGTGTGGTGGTTTCAGGTTGGGGTGGTTTCGGGTGGCTGGGCTGATTTTAGAGGTGGTTTCGGGTGGGGTAGTGGTGGTTTCAAGTATGGTGGGTGGTTCTAGGGTGGGCTGGTTCTGGGGTGGTTTCAGGTGGGGTAGGATGGTTTTTGGGGTGGTTTAGGGTGGGGGTGGTGGTTTAGGGGTGGTTTCGGGTGGGGGTAGTGGTGGTGTCGGGGTGGTTCTGGGGTGGTAAGTAACGGTCAATGGTCTATAGTTAACGGTCAACGACGGAAATTCGAAAAAGGTTTCATTTCGCAAAAAAAAATTGGTTTTAGGTTGTAAGTTGCAAAAAAAATTTAAAAGGTTGTTTTTCGCAAAAAAGTGATTATAAAAGGTTGTTTCTGACAAAAAAAAGATTAGATTTTTCATAATTCAAACAATAAAGTTTCCAACTTTATTTATAAAACATATTAAAACTCATAAAAATCACGACTTTAATATTAAAACTTTAGTTAAACATTATATAGAGGATAAGGGTTAAAAAATAACCAAAAGAAACCACGAAAACAAAACGATGAAGAAACACACAGCGGGGGAGGCGCATGTGGTGGCTGTCGGCGCGTGCAGGCCACACGCGGCTGCTACTGCTGCTGTGCGTGAGCGGGCGAAAGAGGTGCAGCGAGTGAGTGGTGGCTACTGCTGTCGCACGCACGAAGGGGGATGGAGGCGAGTGGTGTGGGGTGGCTCACCGGAAAACGAATGAGAGTGGGTGGTGTGTGTGGGTTGGCCGGTGTACGTAAAACGAGGGAGAAGAGTGGGGCGTCGGTTTGGGGAGAGAGAAGGAGAAATAAGAGTGTGCAAATTTTGGTGTTTAGGGATGTATTTATAGGTTTGTCTAAAACCTATGGCAATTAGGTTAGGCTTAGGTTTGGGCTTTGGGTTGAGCATTGATCCTTATTTAAAGCTTTGGGCTCCTCAACCCAATATTAAAATCATTTTAAACACAACCCAAAACATTTAAAATATTCAATACTTAAAATCCAATCCAATAAATATTAATGATTATTTAAAACGTTTAAACAATCATTTGACTTTCAAAATAGTCAACAATTAAATAATTAAATGAAATAAATATGAAAATGATTATAAATATATTTTAAATATATTTATAAAATTCATAAAATTACGAGGGATTACAACATCGGGCTGGCCCTATGTCCATCTTTTGCTGCATCGGGCTGGGCACTTGGTTGGCTCAGCCCGATCGGGTGGCCCATTGCCCGATCGGGTAGCGAGCACGCGGAGCCGAAATTCTATTTTTTTTATTCCGTTTTAATTAGATTTTAGAGGTTATTATAAATAGCCAAACTGATTTATTTCAGAGACATCTTTATTTTGTGCTTTCATTAGTTTAGTTTTAAGAGCTTTTCATCAGATTAAACACTTAGATTAGTTCCAAAGGTGATTGAACCTGGGATTTATTTCAATAAAGGTTATTGCTTTCCGTCAATTGGTACTATTCTTCTCTCTTAATCTCTTTAGTTATTTCTTAATTGCTTAGTTTGATTATTTAATTGTTTCATGATGCAAAGATTAGAGTTTTATATTAGTTTTGTTATTGTTGATTCAATTATGAGTGAGTAGTCTTATTTCTAGGGATTTAAGGAGGAAAACCATGTTTATACCATGAATTACTTTTGAATTGCTATTAGTTTCTAGGGCTTGATTAGATTGGTTATGGTGTGATTTGTTCTGAACGAGTAATCAATGTTATTGCACAGTTTCATTGATTGCTTGAGGTTAATAATTGTTTGCACAAATCCGTCTTACTTTTAGCGGCCTAGTACACATTAGTAATTCTGATTATGTCAGTGGCCATGCGGCATATGTTGAATTATGAGCGTTAAGTCTTAATCATAGCTTAACACGTGCTCTAATCTCTCGACTCTTGACCTAGGTATTGATAGTTGTTTGATCCTTTTGATTGGTATAAGTATGGTGGACTGAACCAATGCTCTAGATCTTTAATTCATAGTCTAAATCCCATTTTTTATTGTTTTCTTTAGTATAATTAGTAGTTCAGCTTATTCTTGTTTGATCGAGTCTGAATTAGCTGTATAGCTGAATATTAACTTAGAAACTCTGTCTCTCTGTGGATTCGACCCTACTTCCTTTGACTATTGCTGTTAGAGGATTTAGAATTTATCTTTGATTATGTGATATTACTTTAGCCTATCACCACCTTCATCCTCTTCTTTACTTAGTCATGAGAACTTATCTAGATATAATATCTTACTTGGACCTGAGATCTCATGCAAACCTAGGAGAAGTAAGAGGGACAAGTACGTTTTGGACCTTATTTTATTACAACCTTCGTCAGTTTGTTGTATACTCTAGTGGTGATGTGGATGAGTCTTTTGTGTCAGCTTTTAGTATTGCGGATCATGCTGAAACCTACGATGAGGCCATGAGATCTATAGATACTATTCTATGGAATGAAGCCATTGATAGTGAGATAGATTCTATTATGTCTAACCATACGTGCGAGGTTGTTGACTTACCTCGTGGATGCAAGCTGATAGGCTGTAAGTGGGTTTTTAGGATGAAACTCAAATCTGATGGATCCATTGATAAGTTTAAGGCTAGACTTGTGGCCAAAGATTTATCAAAAAGAAAGGTCTTGATTACTTTGACACATATTCTCCAGTTACCATAATTGCTTCAATTAGGGTGTTATTCTCTATTGCTTATGTATAGTTAAACACCGATATAACTCCTCCACTTAGTAATCATCGGTTGTCAAAATTAAATAGTAATTAGAGACCTTGGAACCAAAACTAATACAACCACGCCTTTGAAATTGGGGCACACGGCTCCCGTGATGGCAGAATCGACTGAACGGGAATAATTAATTGGGCTGATTCAAACATGAAATTGACATAGAAAGAACCTTATTATCAAAGGAGATAATTTAGTCCTCATAAACATATTAAAATGCATCTACCATACTACACAGAATACTCAAATTTCAGTCAACACATTAACTAGATCATTCGCAACTTCGATTTTGTGAAGAAAAAAAAAAGAAGTCCTTCAGAGTAAGTTGATTGGCCGCATTAGATGTAACAATCTTCTTGAAAAGTTGCACATGTATTATGCACAACTTTGACATATAATATTTTTAATTAGATTAATACAAATATAAATAAAGTTTATATATATTTTGAAAATATACAGTCAGCCATATGCAACAATATCTTACATAATGACATTTGATTTATATATTAGTGGAAAATCAAAGGAGGATATGTAAACAGTGAAAAAGGACAAATTATTCCAAGTATTCTAGGACGAATAGAGTAGCATGTAACTAAAATAATGATATAAATTATCTTACATTGACAACATGCAAATTAGGTAGATTAAGAACTTTAAGAACCCAGGGCTTACTATAATACTTACGTCTACAATGAATCATTGGAAAAATTATTGTTATAAGTAGTTCTTTCAAAATAAGTTTACTGTTCCTTTTTCTACGCATCTCCAATTATATTTACTACACATTATTTAGACAAGTTTTGTCGCTGTTTTTCGTTTTAAGTTGGATTTCACATTGATCCACTAACTTTTTTCTCTCTATCCTTTTAATTCATATGAAATTGTGCCAAAAACTAATATTCCAAGCAATTTTAGACAAATAGTTCAATATGTGACGCCTTAATGTCCGTAGGAGACCAAGCAGTACTTGGTCTAGTGGTAAGGAGAGTACCCTTCCAATTTTAAGGTTGGGGATTCAATCCCCACTAGGGACATTTTGAAGGTAGGGATTTTCCTTACCCTTCCCCCCTACTCTCAAGTGCCTGACCCATTGGAACCCGAGCGGGGTTCGAGCAATTTCTTCTTACCAAAAAAAGAAAAATGCCCGTAGGAGAACTTCTTTTTGTAATATGCTTGTGTCTCACTATCTTGTGTGTACACCAATTGGGTTTTGGCCATATGATTTGATTTTATCTGGTATATCTGCATATAGAAGGTCTCACATCCATTAGATGTACATTATTGTATCCTATTATTGTCGAAGTTATCTTTTTTCTCATCAAAGCTATCCCATTCGATGCCAAAATAATACATGCTACACAAGTATTTATGTAACTTGAGCTGTTGAGTTACCTCTCTTTCTCATGAAAGTTATCTATCCTTTTCTATTAGAATGATCCTTATTAAAAAGGTATAGAAGAATATTATGGTACACCTCATGTCCAACCCTTTGTATATGTACTAAGTCTAATCTCTAAATTACTATATAACAACGTATAGACAAATACGTATATTTATGTATTTTGATGCAATAAGATTCAAATAAGATATAAATTACACCAAGAAGTATGACAAGATCTTAGGGGTCAGTGTCATCATTTGACTTTTAACAAAATTTTATTGAAAATTTATGGTAGTGATTTAGGCACTCTAAAATAGATTTACGCACTCCTAATGTGAGAGCACAATGTTTCATGCCTTACTCAAAAGAGTTACAAATATGAATACTTCAGTCAATTTTTGGGGTGTCTAAATCTCTTTATGAAAAAGTTCTTTCTTTGATCTTACCATCAGATTAATATTAACAATTCAAATAATTTATGGTTGTCTCGGTTAGACTAAAAACAAATGAAGCATCCAGGTTCCGTTTATAAAAACTCGAAATCAGAAATTCTGAGGGTTTCCAGACAATTTTTTAAAATATTCTTTATTTATGTATGAACTTTATTTTTTTTTAATAAAAGAAGTTCGTTCATGGCACTTATTTAGGTTTTAAAGTTTGGAGCTTAGACGTTAACCCAATTACATGCCAGATTAAACCCACCCGCAAAGATATAGATGGAAAAATGACAAATTGTTAATTAGTACCTTTTAAATAGGTTATTTTGTGAACTAGTACCTTTTAAGTTTTTTTGTGAAATAGTACCTTAAGTTATACAAAACTCTTAAAAACAATACCTTAGTCCAAAACTCCGGCCATTTTAGTCAATATTCTAGCTGTTGACCATTTTTTTTCCTTGTTTTTTTAATGTGAAAGTTCACCTCCCTTCTATATAAGTGCAATACACGCTCAGAACAACGAAGGAAAACAATGATCAATAGCCGGAATATTGACTAAAGTAGCCGAAATTTTGGACTAAGGTACTGTTATTAAGAGTTTTGTATAACTTAAGGTACTATTTTCACAAAAACAAACTTAAAAGGTACTAGTTCACAAATTCACCTATTTAAAAGGTACTAGTTAACAATTTTGCCATGGAAAAAAGATGGATGAACCGGGCCTACAGGATAGAGGGGTTATCGCAATCATACGGATCAAAGTCCAACTACAGCAAGATAGATCGATTGTAAAGTCCAAGTGTAGCGACCCTTGAGACACTTTACTACCTACATCATAAATGATTCACACTCAATTACTGATAATCAATTGATCACCACTCAAAAATAATATAGTAAATAATCAATATAGATTTGTTTTTAGGCAAATGCTAACAAGAGTTCGAAAATATTCCAATTTAAACATAAAAGTTTATTTGATAGAAATTAAAATTACTAAAATTGCAATAATTTGAAAACTCTCAAATAACGTCTTCACAATCCTCCATTCAAGGCGATCGCAACTTGGCAAGTTATGGAATAAAATTCCCGCTAGGTTGAAATGGTCCTCTATCAGGTTGCCCAAATGGGTTTACAACTTTACATAGGAGCATTATCAGTTGTGGTTAAACCTTTAAAAAGTATATTTTGTATAAAATCACCTAAAGTTTTCATGCTTTTTGTAAACTCCCACTTTTATGTTTTTTTTATAAGTTACTACCTAAACTTTTCAATTTTCTCATAAACTCTCGCCACTTGACGGTTTTAGCCAAACACTGTTAAGCGAGTGGTCAATGGGGCCCACACTTTTGTTTTGTAAATTAATTCCCTCAAAATCAAACCTCTCTCATTCTCTTCATTCCCTCCAAACACTTTTCATTTCAAACTCTTCATTCCCTCCAAACACTTTTGTTTTGGGTTATGAATCATTCAGAAAGGTGATTTGGGTAATGATTGTAGGAACTTAGATGTACTTAGCGGAATTTCAATTACTCACTCCGTCCCATATTAGTTGCAACACTTTCCATATATGGTTGTCCCATATTAATTACACCCTCCGTAACATAATAGTTGCAACAATTGAACTAGGGGGAATTCCTAGGAAGAACATGTTAAGTATAGATAAGGGAGGTTGATTAATAAATGTAGGAGAGAGAAATCACATGGGTTAAAAAGAATAAAGGAGGGAAAGAAAGATAACAACAAAAAAATAGTACAAAAGTGGGTGGGGACCATAAAAGACATCAACATTTCATGTGATAAAATTTACCAAAATAAGAAAGATAGAAAATTGTTGCAAGTAATATGTTACACCCATTTTAGGAAATTGTTGCAACTATTATGTTACGGAGGGAGTACAACACTTCTATTTTAGGCATTTACCCACCAATATTTTATTTATATCACCAACTAATATAGCCCACTAATTCATTGGTTTATGTGAAAAGTATTAAAATATTACTCCTCTACTCTATTAACTTCCTAAAAGTACCACCACTTTCTATTATATCAACTTTTACAATAAAATAATATAACTTACACCCTACTCTATTAACTTCCTAAAAGTATGTGTCAAAGCTATTGTTGCGATTAATATGGGACGAACGTCGTATCATTTACTTAACATCTAACCACAAGACCAACATGTATATAGATCAATATAAATCAAATGTAGTATAGAATCATACCTTTTGATGTGTGAGTTCCTCTTAACAATGTACTTCTACTGGAGATCCTTTATAGAACGTCAAATATCTTCCTCTAGTATTGGTCCACGAGTAATAGATGGATCACCACGTATGCTAGTACGGATGAGATGAACAAGTTTCACTCTCTTACTTTTTATGATGAATGAGACCGAAAATAAGGAGGACATGGAGTAGATGAGAAGCTCTCAAAAATCAGATTTTGGAGAGAAAAGATGATCAACTCAAGTGTGTCTCTCCTTTGTCATCTCTACATCACTTATATACCGAAGTTACAAAGGGAGTTACTTGTGTCTTTATTAGGGTCACAATGCCATATTTTATGAAGTTTTATTAGTTACATAATGTCATACATTACGAAGCTAATAACCACAATACTTACAACTTTGTTACCTTTACATCATCAAGTATATAGAGAGGTTACAAGGTATGGCATCATGAGGTTTATTAGTCTCATAATGTCATACATTATAAGACATTAACCACATGAGTTACAAACTCCTCCATCCATCATTATTCCCGGCCAACCCATTTCTCAATTGTTTGGATAATATTGTAATACCCCAACCCCTACGGGTCGATGGGAGTCACCAAATAAGTATCTCGGACCAATAATTGGCCCTACAAACAATCACAAGTCCTTTATGCTCATTTGTCCTTACTCATGCGCACCCCCAGAAACTTCCCATGAGGTAAGCCATCCCAAGACTACTCCCAGCTAAACACGGTTAACTGAGATTTATCTTAGCAATATGAGCTCCCTGAAAAGAAGATGCACCTTGTTGGTATGGGTAGTACAACTAAATCCTTTTAAAGAAATTATGTGGAGTATTACAACCACTGTAACATTCCGTCAAATACTAACTATGAAAAGAAACCAAAATAAAAAAATTAAGAATAACCAGTGGTAGCGGAAATACCACCGAGACGGAAATGTCACTCTAAGGGGTAAAATTAAACTATAAATAAACAACAACCTCAAAATAGTAGTCAAAACCCCAAACATAAATATATAAAGAGAAATGAGGTCTCGTACCCTCATATCTGACCAAAATGTTCCAAAATTCATAACCATCCAAAGTAACTTAAAAACCCAAATTCATAATTCAAAAGGAGTAAAATTAATATCCTAAGGTTGAAACAAACTCAACAAAATATAGTATGAATACTTGAGGCCCATTATAAAACTAGTCCTAATTTACGACTCATAGTACTCATTTACAACGACAAACACAACTTCCTTGCTCACGTGGGTAAAACGCACAACCCAAGTCTATACGGTAATAACTCTAAACTGCACTGTCATCTGCAAAATATATTCAACAAAATTCCACAATCAGTGGGGAGTAACTAGCAGTTCTCCTAGCCCAATTTGGGAAACAAATAGTAAGCTTAAATGAAGTTAGAACAAACGTCAAAGACAAGGAAACACAAATAGCAACAAAAAAGGCAAGGTACACACCGTTTACGAATAACATGTTCTAAAGTAAAGTACTAAAAAGATTACTTTATAGTTTAAATTAAAGAATTTCGAAAGACCAACATCAAAGGGATCACAAGAACACCATCAATTTGAAAATAAACAATTTACTATAGAGAGAGCGAACGCTAGTAACCCGCAGCCCACTTCCTCAAGAAATGTTAGATCGCAACCTCCAGAACGGCCTATGGGCTACGTTCCCTACCGTCTGTTTCTAAGAATGGTCAAACTCGCGATGCGGGACAATACAGGCAGTATCTCCTGACCTCTCAGACGACAACATGTCCTAGGTTTCTCCAACGCAGGATAACACCCAACGTGATGTTCCCTGACCACTCGTAGTGCATATTCGTTACCTTCGGGACACCGTCCCTTAGACTACTCAACTCAATTAAAAACTAAACTTCCAATTTTAAAAAAACAAAACAATATACTTCAAATCATCAATTCCTCAAATCATCAAATTCATTAAACTAATCAAATTCATCAAATTCATCAAAATGATTAAAGTCATTAAAATCATTAAAATCATTAAATTATCAAAATCAATAAAACCATTAAAATCATCAAATCCTCGAAATCATCGATTTTCACAAATCCCAAATTGATACCGTAAACTAATCAAAGTATACTACAAATACATCATAAGGCATATAAAGCATCAAAACGTCATATGAGTTTGGGTACAAAGTAAATTATGATCAAGTTGCAATACTTTCCGTACATAACTATTGGTGAAGTGATGATAAGGGCAATGTTATCCTCCCCCGAGCATTACGGCGTCGACAACTCAAACTTGGCATAAGGTAATCATAAGAATTAATAGATGGTATCAAGTACTAGCGTTATACTTCCAAACATGTCTTAGGATACTAACCAATACTACCAAAGTCATTTAAGAAACATGGAATCATGTTGTAATCTAACATTGCACCGAACGCCCAAAATAACAACTTACAATAGAAATAACTCTCAGCACAGATAATATTTTTAGAAAATTCAAATTGGACATTAAAATTTAGTTCGTTAGCTTTCCAACGACTGGTCACAAGCTCAATTTCGATAACAAAACGAGTGAGATATGACCATTTGAAAACAGGCTGGCCGCGACCAGACCACCGTTGCTTCTTGCGAGCAATCCTTCGCACGTTTTTTGACAAAACCTCTACATATTCAAGGCATTGAACATCATACAAAATTATCACAAGTCCAAACCAACCAATCCCATACAAAACGAAGTGCTTAGCATCAAAAATCATAATTTTCTCAAATTCCCAAACCATTCACATAATCAAAATTCAAAGTTTCCATTCATTTACAACTGAGTCATTTCAACAACACAATAACAACAAAATAATAAGGGTACATTAGACACATGAATTCAAGAAAAAACTTAGCCTAACATGACACTAACAAGAGTAGCACAAATACAATCCTCTAAGTTCATCCTAACATGATACTAAGTTCTCTAACGATAATTCTAACAACCTAATAAGGTTACTTCTCATTTTTTAACGTGTTAGAAAAATGCTAGTTACCTCGATCTTCGAGAGGAGTGCTGAGAATATAAGAAAAAGTATCCTAGAAACTTTGCGATCGTCACTACCTTCTTCTCCCTTAACAAATTTTAGGATTCCTTTAAAACAATCAGTGGTGTTCCGATCAAGATTCCCGGCGATATAAAACTTGGATTCAAAAATGATCTGGTAAAAGTGAAGGCCTTAATGTTATGAACATTTTGTCCAAATTTGAAGAAGATCCAATGGTTAAAGCTCCGACGATAACCATTTTCGTGAGGGTGTGCAATGGAAAACCGGGAAGAGTTTTCTTTTCCTTTTCTTTCTTGAGAAGGGGCGTGTGGGAAGGCAAAGGGGAAGGAAGGAGGGATGAAGTATTATCATTAAGTTGACAGAAATTGGAGGGGTTTAAAAGTGGTGTTTAAGTTGAGTTAATGGGATATTATGGTCACCATAAAGGGGGGGGGGGGGGAGGGTTATGTGGGAGTTTAATGGGGGAAATAAGAGGCATAACTCTTAGCATTCTATGGTTACAAAACAATGGATGAACAATTTATTGGATTCTTCTAGAAGCCCCTAGATGGCCATGAGTTTCGGCCCTAATGGAATAAAAAAATGGAGGACCAAAGTTCATGTTACATGGTCAGTCCCCTAATGCGACGATTAACTTAAATTAACACATTAGCCTAGCTAAGGCTAACTCAAATATTATTCCCATTAATAATAATTAAAAAAAATGTATGATCACATTTTCATATATCATGATAACCTTAACTTAAAATAAATAACATTAAGTCATAGTTCAGTTTACAAACCAAATCGTCAGAGCAATATTATAAATAATTATACCGGTAAAAAATATAAGGTTAAATAAAAATGACATAATTAAACAAATTATTAAAAGTTTAAAATTAAAATATTTAAATCAAAGAACACAAGTTAAAACGAGAAGCAAGGGTCCAAATGAATTTCAAATAGTATTATAGATAATCTAGCTTACTATGTAAAGCTACGCAAATTTATAAAATAAAAATACTATGAACATCGTAAAATAATTAAGCATCAAACGACTATACACATTTTGAGATTAAGGTACGTATGCACAATACATCGCCCACCGAAATATTTTACGATTTTAAATACGGCCATTTATTTAATACAATATAGTTTTTATCTACGAAATTATATTCAAAATCATAAATAACAAAGTAAACTATATAAATTACCGCGCGTAATTTCTAGTGAAATACGGGGTGTTACAAATATCCAACCAAATGCTACAATGTATGGCCTCATAGGACCCAATAAATATTAGTAGTTAGCCCAATCTAATCCAACAAACCATAATTAGTTTCGTGCAAGACGTTACGGTCACCTAATATTATTGAATATTTATCTCTATAAATTATCCTTACATATTTAGATTATTACACTTGATCGAAGGAAAAAAATACTTCAATCTCTCACTTGTCTAAGAACAAGTGTTAAGTTTTCAAACTCATTAAGTCACTTAATGTCCAATTTGATGATATGGTAACATCCAATGTTAACCATATAAGTGTGTCGATTCTTGAAAATCGAGTTCGAATTATCGAAACAAATGATTAGCTCCTTAATTTAATTGAGCACGGCCATGCATTTTTTCAGTTCGCGCTCTTCAAGAGGCCAAGACATCAATCCTAACTATTTAAGAGGACTTATCCAGTCTTGTATAACCAAGACTCCCACTCAATTCCTAGCAATTCTGATCACTGCCTTTATGACCTCCTTTTACGGCACAACGTTTTGCACTGTTAAAAATTTACTAATCCATAAGTGCGAATAGTGTTATACTCATGTCAGTCATGGGAGAAGATTCCTCCAAAGGAGGAATTACTTCAAGCTCCACAGCTGGCACTTGTGTCACTGACTCTGACATAGGTTGAACTATGTCCACTTGTTTCTCTTCTCGAACTTCTTCGAGAAATATATTACTCCCACTTGCCTTTTTGGAAATAGATTCTTTTACCAAAAAGACATCACGACGAGCAACAAACACTTTGCCCTCGACTCGATGTAGAAGTAATATCCCTAGATTTCTTTGGGATAACCCATAAAGAAACACTAGTCTGATTTATGGCGAGTTTGTCTGAAAGTAAACGTTTTACGTAGACCTTACAACCTACGTAGAAAGGACAAGTTTGGAACTTTTCCACTCCATATCGCATATGGTGTCTTTTCTACTGCCTTTGTTGGATTTCTATTAAGTGTGAAAGCAGCAGTTTCAAGAGCATATCCCTAGAAGGATATCGGAAGGTCAGCAAAACGCATCATAAATCGAACCATATCAAGTAGAGTTAAGTTCCTCCTTTCAGATGTACCATTCAACTCAGGTGTTCCAGGCGGAGTTAGCTATGAAAGATTTCCACAACTCTTCAAGTGATCGCTAAACTCTTGGCTCAAATATTCACCACCACGATCTGATCGTAGTGATTTGATTGTCTTACCAAATTGGTTTTGGACTTTATTTTTTCTTTGAACTTTTCAAATGATTCCGACTTATGCTTCATTAAGTAGACATGTAATATCCCTAAAATTTAAAGCGTATTAATTTATAATAATCATAATTAGCGGCTAAGAATTTTTTTTAAATAAGTAAACCCATAATTATATAGCAAGAAGTATATATATGTATATATGCATGTACATAAAATAGTAATACAACTAATGTATTAAAATACATGTATACATAAAATGTGAAGTACTTAGAACATGAAGTACTAGCTTTTGGAAATAAAAGAAAAGGATGAGCAAGTTGCCCACTTGCCCACTTGCACAAAATAAAAATAAAGGAAAAAGAAAATGCAAGGTTAGTCAAACACTTTTCCTTCTTCCTCCTCTCTTCTCCCTCCATTGATGAGCTTCCAACACTTCTCAACCCAAATCAGATTTTCTGATTACACCGACCCAATTCTTCTGATTTCTTCTACCAAAATTAAATTTGAGAAGACCCAATCTTGCCTATAAATAGCAAAGAAGACCCAAATGCAAACCCCACTCCATTCTCCTTCTTCCTCCTTATTTCTTTTCCTCTTACTTTCCTTTTGAGCTGCTGCCCAGCACCGGCAGCCACCTCCGGCGACCGGAACCCACCGCCGGCGACGCGCCACAGCAGCCCCCGCCGCCCAGACGCGCCGCCAACGCAGCCCTCCTCCCTCTTTCTTTCTTCTTCCTTCGCAGCCCCTGCTGCTTGCCTCTCCTTCCGCCCAGCTGCGTCTGCAGCCGCCACCAACAGCAGCAGTTGCTGGCGCAACGCCGACGCCCCACCGGATCTCCGCCGCCCTCGCCGCCGGCCACCAGCACACGCCCCACAGCAGCCCACTCCTCCCCTTACTCTGTTTTCTTCTTGAGTTTTGATAAAAGGTATGTTTAATACCTCATTATTCTAAATTAACTCCTTCTTACTAGTTTATTTCTTAAGTATATAAAATATTTAAATCTGAAATTCTTAAAAATAATATGGCTAACTTAACATGACTAATGAATCATTTTAAATAATAAGTTTTTGAGTTTAATTTTCACTTAAAGTTTCTAATTATGTTATGAGTTTAAAGTAAACTAAAATCATATGACAAACTTCTTATGGACCTTGACTTGGACACCTACTAACTTTGGACTATTGACTCATGGACTTTGGACTATTAATATAGTACTACTAAACTAACATGAAACTAAAAGTTAGAATATGAAATAATAAAAAGCAAGCCATTAAGTTATAATGCTTGTTTCCTTTTTATATAAATATTTATTTATGCAAAAGTACTAATTTATAGTTCTCACATTATTAAATATAGTATTAGATTCACTTCCATATTTATTATACACATGTTTATATTTTAGTCTAATTATTTACTAGTTTTAAATAATGTTAATGTTCTTATAACAAGTTCTAATGTTTAAGTAAATCATTATAACATTATAAAACCTTTAGTTTAATTAATAATTCTTTTAATGTTATGTAACTACTTAAGTAAATAAATATAAAATACAAGTTAATGAGTTGTTGTAGTATTAATATGAAATCTCAAGTAACGTTAATAACTTATAAAGTTATTCAATGATAATCATGTTCGAAAGGAAATTAAGTTATGAAGAGTCTATAAATTATAAAATGTTTATGAAAGACGTTGTAACAATATAATAACTATAACGACGATAAGTATATGTATTAACATTATAAACTTAAAGAAAACCTTTAAGTAATAGTATCAAGAATTAAAAAGAAAGACTCTAATGCATTAATACTTGACTAGATTAAAGGAAAGGGTATTACAAGCCTCCCCGGTTCTCAAGGTCACTAAGCAAGGAACAAGGTAACGTCTACTGCTAACAACCACAAGCCCCTTATAATATGTTTCATGTTGATTTAAATATGATGTTTATGCAAATGTTATCTTATGGCTTGTGGGATATGAAATGCTTTATGAAATGATGTTTACGAATGACTGAATGTTATGAAAAGTATGATTCGATGTTATGAAAGAGATACGATTTATACGATGATTATGTCATGATTTATGAAAAGAAAATAAATGATATGAAACATGATAAATGAAAGTGAAAGACGGTTCTTGGCAGTACTATGTTCTGTTATGGCGGAAACGCCACCTTCTGGTTAGGAACATCGTTCCTGGTGGCATCCGTATTATGGCATTGCATGCCACCTTCTGGTTAGAGGTCATTGCCTCTGGTGGTAGAGCACTTATGTATGGCATTGCATGCCACCTTCTGGTTAGAGGTCATTGCCTCTGGTGGTAGAGCACTTATGTATGGCATTGCATGCCACCTTCTGGTTAGAGGTCATTGCCTCTGGTGGTAGAGCACTTATGTATGGCTTATGCCACCTTCTGGTTAGGGACAACGTCCCTGGTGGCTACGGCGCTAATGATGACGTCCTTTCTGTTTTACTTGCCAAGATACTAAATGAGATGTTTGTGATGATAACTATGATAAAAGAATTTATGATTTTGAATGGTTGTTTTTGGATACATGTTTGTGAAATGATTTTAACGCTATTCTCTCCTCTTTGTTTTCAACTAAAATGAGTTGAAATGAATTTTCGTTGTTAGAGTAGTATGTTACTGAGCCTCGGCTCACGACGTTTTGTTTTCTGTTTTAGGTACTTGCGGGGATGACGGAATGGCGTAGCTGTGAGGATTAATAACTACTTAACTTATGCTTTTATAACGGTTATGTAATTCAAGATGCTTCACTTTAAGACTTTAACTATAAGACTCAAGTATGCTATCTTATTAACGATGTTTAAACTCGTTTAAGTTTAAACGATATTTATATATATCGTATGTTGGCTTAAAGTTTACTTACGGTTGTGAACTTAATGTTTATGTCGCCTTGTGCCCCCCTAACATGTAGTACGACGGTAGCGCACCGACTATCTAGGACTTTCGCTGCTATTAACCGATTAAAGTAACTTAATAAAGTGATTAGAAGTCGGGGCATTACAAGACATATCCATATCTACTTAAATCATCAGTAAAAGTAATAAAGTACCAACCCTCCCCTAGCTTTTGTGCTCATTGGTCAACACACATCAGTATGTATTAGACCCAAAAGATCATTGGCCCTTTCTCCCTTTCCAGTAAAAAGTAACTTTGTCGTTTTGCCCATTAAATATGATTCACATACATCAAATGGTTCAAAGTCAAAAGATGTTAGAAGTCCATCTTTATGTAACTTTTGAATGCGTTTCGCGTCTTTATGTCCTTGTCTAAGTCTCGAAAATGTAGTCCATTAAACTTTTTAGCAGTGGCACAAAACATTGAATTCAAATAAACAGAGAAACTACCTTTCTCAATTGTAAATGAAAACCCTTCATTATCCAAAACATGAAGAAATAATATTTTTAGTAATAGCAAGAACATAATAACAATTATTAAGCTCTAATATTAATCCAGAAGGCAAAGGTAGACTATAAGTCCCAGCTGCAACGACTGCAACACTTGCACCATTTCCAACGCGCAGATTTACCTCTCCTTTAGCCAAAGATCTACTCCTTCTTAATCCCCGTACATTCGAAACAATGTGAGAAACACAACCATTATCAAATACCCAAGAAGGAGATATTGCTAATTAATGTTAATGACATTGATGCCTAAAGAAGAAGCCGCAGACTTCTTACCCTTTAAATACTCTCGATCTTCGGATCTAAGAACAATGCTGAGATTCCTTTCCCAATCAAGAAAGTGGTTCCCGTTCAGTGTATTTTCACAAGGATTGAACATAAGTTAATATGTGAATTATTATTGTTACTTGACATGATATCTGTATAGAAGATGCAAAAATAATAAGTATGTTTATCATTGAAACTTTTAACAAATTTTAAACATTTTAAAATAAAAGCCATGATTTCTAGGTGGGCTTTGGCCTCAACTTAAAATCAAGTTTAAAAGGTAAGTAAACTCTTTTACTAATTACAAAAATTGTAATTCTTAGTTGGTAAGTGATTGCCAAGCTGATTATAGCTCCTAGGTAAGGAAGTTACCCAAAACCTTAGGGAGAGCCTTCCTAATCATAGACAGAGCTTATCACCACAATACAAAACACATCACTATTGCTTCAAAATCCAAAACCGTTTTGATGATTTTGTTGGGCCAAACCAAATTATACATGCAAATTTCGGAAATTTACTCTATTTAGCCCAAGATTGGAAGTAACACTCTGCTTTAGCAGAACCTATTACTAACGATCAAGTTTTAGTAGGCGGCCGTTTGGAAAAGCAATATTCTAATATTTTATTTTTAGGGACCTAAGTGAATTATTATGTTAATTTAATTACTAGTGAACATATAACATAATTAAATCACAAGCATATAACAATAGTTACTAACTAATTAGTAACCCCTTACAATTAACTAGTCAATTATCACATATAATTAACTAATGAATTTAAAGCTCGTTATTATTTTAATGCATAAAAAAATGTGATGCTACTCCATATGTAACTTTTATCTTACATACAGTTAATAGTTGGAAGTTTCATTCAACTCATAATGGCATACATTATGAGATTTAATCACCATTGACTTAATTTCATCTTTTGCTTCATAACATTCCACAATCTCATCCATAATCTCCCTTTTATACAATTAAAATAAAATGGGAATTAAACATTCAACCAAAAATTTAATCAAATATTAAACTTAGATAGTTGAAGATGTCAAAATCAATACAGTACTATATTTTAATTTCTTAATCAAATTATAAATAAAAACATGGAATTTTATCACAAATTTATGCATATGGTATAATCAAATATTAAACACCATGAAACACCATCATAGTTTTAAATCAATCAAGAATTTAACATGGGATCAATATAATTGATATTTAATTTGTAATAAAGGAAAAAATCGATGAATACGATATTCATCAATTAATTAGGTGAACAACATGATATTATTATACCTTAAAATATTTTTATGTATAATTCATCACATTAGGCATTATAATCCTAAATTCATGTAATCAAATAAAATCTATCATTTTAATTGTTGAAGTTCTTATACATAATCACATATTAAGCGGTAAAACTAAAACATGAATCCATGATACATATATTTTAATTATTTAAATTAACACTTTAATAAATAAAAAAATGAACAAACTTTTCATACATATATTTCAGTTTTTCAATTAAACACTTTAATCAAAAAAGCATGAACAAATATAACAATTATCAATATACATATGAGAATATGTATAAACTATTTTATGCTCCCACTAAATTAAAATCAACATTTTAATCATACAAATTAACTCCAATGCTAAATCCCACCCTTAATTGAACCAAAATTTGAAGGAAAACATGCATCAACAACATGATCATATTAATCTATGCTAGAGGCTAACTGATACCACTTTAGGAACTTAGAGGTACTTAGCGGAATTTCAAGTATCACCTACCCCGAATACCAACATGCATATAAATCAATATGAATGAAATGTAGTATAAAACTATACTTTTTGATGCGTGAATTCCTCTTAAGAAGGTACTTCTAATGGAGATCCTTGATAGAACGTCAAATGTCATTCCTCTAGTATTCGTCCATGAGCAATGGATGGATCACTGATAGGTTTTAGTCGTATCGCCTATTCAAAAATAAACCTACAGACCTCTAACTAGGTAGTCAGTGGAAGCAGGGTCGAATCCACAGGGAGACAGAGTTTCTAAATCAAAATTCAACCAATTCAGCTACTCCAGATGAAATCAGGAAGGAAATAATTAAACTAAGGAATAGACTACGGAGGACTGAATAAATCGAGGATTAAACTATGGAATAAAAGTCTAGGGTATTAGGTCGGTCCACCATGCTTATACCAATCAAATAGGGTCAACTACTATCAAAACCTAAGTCAAGAGTCGGGGGATTAGAGCCTATGTTGAGCTATGGTTAAGACTCAACGCTCATAGTTCAACATACGCCGCATGTTCACTAACGTAATCAGAACTACTGATGTGTCCTAGGCCTCTAGTCGTAAGACGGATCTGTGCAAACAACTATTAACCACAAGCAATCAATGAAATTGTACACTGACATTAATTACTCAATAAGAACAAACCACATCACAATCACCCTAATCAAGCCCTAGAAATTTATAGAAATCTAAATCACAATCATGGTATAAACATGGCTTTCCTGTCTAACACCCTAGAAAGAGAACTACTCACTCATAATTGAATTGACAACAATAAGACTAATATGAAACCCTAAGAATTGCATCATGAATAATTTAATAAATAAACTAAGCAATCAAAGTAATTAAAGAGATAAAGAGTAGAGAAGAGTACCAATTAACGGAAAGCAGGAACTTTTATTGAAATCGAATTAGGTTTGATCACCTCTAAATTAATCTAAAGTGTTTGAATTAAACTAAGAGCAATGTAGAATAAAACTAGTCTAAAACCTCATGAAAGATGAATAAAATATCCATGAAAGATAATGAGGAAAAGGTATTTATAATACCCCTCAAGTTCACTAAAAACGGAAACAAAAAGTGAAAAAGCGCGATAAAAGCACCAGACCCGATCGGGTCCACATACAAATTCGCCCAACTTTACTTCTGGGCTCTGGCAGCAGCAGTGCAGCAATAAAGCGAGAAAACGGCCCACCCGATCGGGTCGGGCGGTAGTCACCCGATCGGGCCAGGCGACGAAATGTGTCAGCAAGTTCCTCTCGAAAGCAGCAGCAGAATGGGACCAAGCAGCACTCCACCCGATCGGGTCGGGCGGTGGCCACCCGATCGGGTCTGGGGACATGCTTCCTCGCCCGATGCGATCGGGCAATCCCTCGCCCGATCGGGTCCGCAACTTTTATACCCGATCATAAATACTTCGCCCGATCGGGCTATTTATGCCCGATCAAAACACGGAAAACTCCTTTTGACTCCTTTGCTCTCTAAACTTCACGTTTAGGGGTCTTGGGACCTCCTAAACTATCCATAAAGCTCGCGAGCCCTCGTACGTGCCTTGTAACATCTCGTAAAGCCGTGGTTGCTTCCAAATGATTCGGGAATAGGGAGAAAACTCCCTAAAACCTGCAATCCAACACTAAAACACAAAACCACAACTATATACGATAGTTAGCATAAAATAGCTCCCAAGAGCTCCAATGACGCACAAATTAGCTTGTAAATAAGGGAGAAAAGACTATATAAATACGTGATATCAAACTCCCCCAAGCTAAACCTTTGCTTGTCCTCAAGCAAACAGCACATGAACATGGAATAGATTACCTCACCCCATAGATAAAAACAATCAAAGCTCAAAACATTTTCAAGACTAAGAATCGTTCAAGCAGGCAAAATTCAAGTTTGGCTAATCAAATCCATCCAACCACCAATCATTCAAGCAATTTATCAAACTCAAGCATCCACAAGGCATACAAGTCCTGAAAAGGCTCTCACAAGGGTGTCACTCCTCTCTATTTTGTGGCAGGCAAAGAATATGCCCGAACACTCACCACCCCGACCATAAGTACCCTTCCCACTCACACTCTCATGTGTTTAAGAAGGTTCAATGACGCTCATCCTAGTCAAGTCGACTCAATTAGCAGAAATACTCTTTAACTTTGACAAACTGACTCGAAATCAATCAAATGAACACTGCAGACACAAGCTCAAGAGGACTTTATAGGGTTGTAATGGGGCTTAGGTAAGAGGTAGGGGATACTTTTGGGTAGTGTGGTGGAAAAACCAAGAAGGGGGAGCATAAATCATTCGAACAAGGCCTAAGATGGCCTACACAACTCCCAACAATCACCATAAAACCATGTAAAGTAACCCAACTCTCATAAATCAATGAGAAGCTCATAACAAACCCAATTTTCTAGCAATGGAGCGAATATTCTTTTATGAACGTACGTGAATGAAAGAACTAGAATTCTTTTGAATTTTCATTTCATTTTTCTTTCATTTTTCTGAACTTCATTCACGCAACTCTAAACTTGCTTTCTTTCTTTTCTCTTTCTCACTATCAAACCACAGCAAATACACTTTTAAATTCCTCAAAAACCAAACTAAACCAACAAACCAATCTCAAACTCAACCCATACAAAAGCTCCCCCAAGCTAGGCTTGGAATAATATCAAGTGAAGGCTTTTGGCTCATAATACGGGTTTAAGTAATACGAAACAAGTCATTAGGCTCAGCAGGGCTAAGGAGGATAAAAGTATATCAAAAACTCACTCTGAAGCTCAAGAATAAGACAAAAGAACGCCTCTATCACAGCACATGCTACAAGTCATCTAAAATCAGACAAGTACGAAGTCAAAGTCAAGATCAATCCACTAAAGAGGAACTAACACACAAGAATAGACTGGATAATGATATGAATCCAATAGGCTACAAAGAGGCCTCACAGTCTAACCAATTCAGGTATGCAGCACAAAGTGGTCTAATATAATCCAGAAATGCTCGAAATCATAGCAATCAAACATCAAATCATAGCCTCAAGATCACAAATGCCCAGCTATCCAGAAAACAAAGTCAAATCAATTTCAAATAGAGCACAACAAGGGGCACAGGGAGGCAACTAAACCAGTCATGGGAACCATATTTTTTTCATTTTTTCAGTATTTTCCGAAAGCAGTAAAACTATTCTAGAAAGCAGTAAAAGAGATAGGGAATACAAACAGAACTCCTCCCCCAAGCTAAACTTGGCAGTGTCCTCAATGCCAAAAGGTGATAAGGACTATGCTAAGAGGAAAAACAATGTTAGTACCCTCACTCTCGCTCACAAAAGGAAGAAAAATAAAAAGAAAAGAAAAAGGGAAAGAAAAGAAAATACGAGTTGCCTCTCGCACAGCGCTGGTTTATAAAGGTCCCGCACGACCATAATCCTCCCTCTCTCAAATAGGAGGGGCTTGGCAATGAGTGCCACCCTCATCAAACATCTTTCTCCTCCAAATGTTCTTGACAATGCCTCCAGACGGTGAGGCAACCTTAGGTGGAATTTGAACCTTCTCCACCCCTACTTCATCTAAAACCTTATCCCTGCAAAAAGATTGTTCAAGCATAGGAGCCTTAACAGCATTGGTTAGTTTAAAAATCACTTTATCATCACCAACACTCAGAGTTAAAGACCCAGACTTGACATCAATGACAGCACCAGCAGTACACAAAAACGGCCTACCCAAGATAATAGGAATCTGGGCATCCTCATCCATGTCTAACACCACAAAATCAACAGGAATATAGAATTTCCCTACCCTAACAGGAACATCCTCTAAAACACCTAGGGGGTATTTTATAGAACGATCCGCCATCTGTAAAGTGATTTGTGTGCATTTAAGGGCTCCCATGTTCAGTTTCTTATAAACAGACAATGGCATAACAGAAACAGAAGCACCTAAATCACACAAAGCCTTATCAATAAAAATAGGTCCAAGATGGCAAGGTATAGAAAAACTACCAGGATCTTTTAACTTTGGTGTAGTTTTATTTTGAATAAAAGCACTACACTCTTCAGTAAGAGCGACACGTTCTACCCCACCAAAGTCTCTTTTTTAGTAATCATGTCTTTCAGAAATTTGGCATAAACACGCACTTGGGTAATTAAGTCTGTGAATGGAATCGTTACCTCAAGGTTCTTGACCATAGACAAGAACTTACCAAACTGCTGATCGACCTTGGACTGTTGCATCCTGTGAGGAAAAGGTAGCCTTGGTGTAAAAGGCGTTTCAGAAACCTTCTCCTTTTTCTTCCCTGTCTGTTCAGCTTCTGCAGACAAATCGACTTCAGACGTCGAATTCTTTCTTTTTCCTTCCTCTACCACCCTCTTCTTCCCTGCAGTCGGGGTAACCTCATCAATGGGCACTGGAGGGGCATCACATGCAATGCCACCACGAAGAGTGATGGCATTCACATGTTCTCTCTGAACTGGTTGCCCTGGCAATTGTCCCTGCTGCCTCTGTGCATTAGATTCTGCCAACTGAGCAACTTGAGCCTCGAGAAGTTGGATGTGCTTCTCTTGAGCCCTCCTTGTTTCCTCATTTGCCTTTTGCATAGACAATATCAGTTTCATCAGTTCAGAATTGCTAGGCTCTTGTGGGTTGTTTTGTGGAGGTGGGGTGTGGAAATTTTGTGGAGTTTGGAAGTTATTGGGATGATGGAAGTTTTGTGGTGGTGGTCTTTGGAAATTTTGTGGGGTTTGATGGTATGAAGGTTTAGGGTAGTTTTGTGGAGGTGGAGGTTGATGGTTTTGTGGGTTTTGGTAGTTATGTGAAGGGGGGAGGTTTTGTGGTCTTTGTTGGAAGGCATTGGCCTGCTCCATCTGAAACTGACTGAACTGACAGTCATGCCCAAAGTGACCCTGAACACCACATACCTCGCAGTAAGATGAGGTAATGAGTGCTACTGCAGACATAGCATTGATGCTCATGGGTGGAGGTGTCGGACTAGAAGACTTCATTAGTTGCTGAGTTAGTTGCGCCATCTGAGATGTAAGCAATGAAATAGCGTCAACTTCAAGTACCTTCTTAGTCAAACTCCTAGATGATGTATGGTCATTGGCTGCAAGATTTGATATGAATTCATAACCCTCATCAACTGCCTTGTCTAAAAACACTCCTCCTGCAGACGAATCAACAATACACTTCGTCTGAGGCTGCAGACCATTGTAGAATGTCTGCGTCAAGAACCATTTGTCCATATTATGGTGTGGACACTCTCTCTGTAAATCTCTAAACCTAGCCCACGCCTCCCTTAATGTTTCATCAGGCTCTTGGAAAAACGTGGCTAGTTTATTTCTGATTTCTGCTGTTTTAGTAGGTGGGTAATACTCTCTCAGAAATGCAGCAGAAATCTCACTCCACTCGGTTTCTTTCACATCGTTCAACCATTTTTGGGCTCTATCTCTCAGTGAAAACTCGAACAACATGACTTTGAGTTGATCTGGAGTGACGCCGGCATGTTTAACGGTTCGACAAAGTTGTTGAAACCGTTGCAAATGATTTGCCGGATCTTCAGTAGGATGCCCACCAAATTGATTTTGCTGGACCATGCTGATGAGTCCAGGCTTGATTTCGAAGTTTGCTGCGGCAATGGTGGGCATAGTAGGTCCAGTGGAGAGACCATCCGGGTTGGGCACCCCATATGACTTCAGTGATTTTGACATAACTGAATTCAAGGTGTCTGTTCCAGAGGTGTTCAGCTGAACAGACTGCTTTTCTTTCTGCTTTATCTTTCGGATCTGCCTGATTGTCCTAGTAAGATCGGGGTCCGCTGGAATTGGGGAACCGTTTCTTTGGGACCTGGGCATACAAAAGAAACAAAAAGCAGCAGTAAAACGTACCTCAATTGAAACAATGAAGTTCCAATGAGGTACAGAGAAGTAGACCAAATAATTAAATAAAAACTTAGAGACTAGCCGTCTCCCCGGCAACGGCGCCAAAATTTGATAGGTTTTAGCCGTATCGCCTATTCAAAAATAAACCTACAGACCTCTAACTAGGTAGTCAGTGGAAGCAGGGTCGAATCCACAGGGAGACAGAGTTTCTAAATCAAAATTCAACCAATTCAGCTACTCCAGATGAAATCAGGAAGGAAATAATTAAACTAAGGAATAGACTACGGAGGACTGAATAAATCGAGGATTAAACTATGGAATAAAAGTCTAGGGTATTAGGTCGGTCCACCATGCTTATACCAATCAAATAGGGTCAACTACTATCAAAACCTAAGTCAAGAGTCGGGGGATTAGAGCCTATGTTGAGCTATGGTTAAGACTCAACGCTCATAGTTCAACATACGCCGCATGTTCACTAACGTAATCAGAACTACTGATGTGTCCTAGGCCTCTAGTCGTAAGACGGATCTGTGCAAACAACTATTAACCACAAGCAATCAATGAAATTGTACACTGACATTAATTACTCAATAAGAACAAACCACATCACAATCACCCTAATCAAGCCCTAGAAATTTATAGAAATCTAAATCACAATCATGGTATAAACATGGCTTTCCTGTCTAACACCCTAGAAAGAGAACTACTCACTCATAATTGAATTGACAACAATAAGACTAATATGAAACCCTAAGAATTGCATCATGAATAATTTAATAAATAAACTAAGCAATCAAAGTAATTAAAGAGATAAAGAGTAGAGAAGAGTACCAATTAACGGAAAGCAGGAACTTTTATTGAAATCGAATTAGGTTTGATCACCTCTAAATTAATCTAAAGTGTTTGAATTAAACTAAGAGCAATGTAGAATAAAACTAGTCTAAAACCTCATGAAAGATGAATAAAATATCCATGAAAGATAATGAGGAAAAGGTATTTATAATACCCCTCAAGTTCACTAAAAACGGAAACAAAAAGTGAAAAAGCGCGATAAAAGCACCAGACCCGATCGGGTCCACATACAAATTCGCCCAACTTTACTTCTGGGCTCTGGCAGCAGCAGTGCAGCAATAAAGCGAGAAAACGGCCCACCCGATCGGGTCGGGCGGTAGTCACCCGATCGGGCCAGGCGACGAAATGTGTCAGCAAGTTCCTCTCGAAAGCAGCAGCAGAATGGGACCAAGCAGCACTCCACCCGATCGGGTCGGGCGGTGGCCATCCGATCGGGTCTGGGGACATGCTTCCTCGCCCGATGCGATCGGGCAATCCTCGCCCGATCGGGCCCGCAACTTTTATACCCGATCATAAATACTTCGCCCGATCGGGCTATTTATGCCCGATCAAAACACGGAAAACTCCTTTTGACTCCTTTGCTCTCTAAACTTCACGTTTAGGGGTCTTGGGACCTCCTAAACTATCCATAAAGCTCGCGAGCCCTCGTACGTGCCTTGTAACATCTCGTAAAGCCGTGGTTGCTTCCAAATGATTCGGGAATAGGGAGAAAACTCCCTAAAACCTGCAATCCAACACTAAAACACAAAACCACAACTATATACGATAGTTAGCATAAAATAGCTCCCAAGAGCTCCAATGACGCACAAATTAGCTTGTAAATAAGGGAGAAAAGACTATATAAATACGTGATATCAATCACCACGTATGCTAGTACTGGAAGAGATGAACAAGTTTCACTCTCTTACTTTTTTTGAAGAATGAGATCGAAAATAGGAATTAGATGGAGTAGATAAGAAGCTCTCAAAAATCATATTTTGGAGAGAAAAGATGATCAACTCAAATGTGTCTCTCCTTTGTCGTCTCTACATAAACTTATGTAGTGAAGTTACAAAGGGAGTTACTTGTGGCTTCGTTAGGGTCATAATGCCATATTTTATGAAGATTTATTAGTTACTTAATGTCTTACATTATGGAGCTAATAACTACAATTGTAACATCCTCACAATCCCTTCATTTACAAACCTCTATAAAACAGAGAGACTGTGGAAATGTTACGTCACGCATGATAATACGTAAGACTAAACAGAGAATACAGCGGAAGTCTTTTAAAATATAACTTCAAATAATTTAATAAAATCGATATATAAATTCAATAAATGAGTTAACAACTCAAGAACTACCCCATAATAGTTCCGAATTCAAAAGAGACATAAACCAAAATAACTTTATTGAAATAAGTGTTTATGCACTAAAATTCCCATCTTGATGCTCATGATCCCCATGCACAGCAACACCTGTACCTGAGACTCAACCTCTACGATCTCTGCTCGCCATTCACAAAAACATTCATGAATGGGTCGTCATAGGATCATTGAGGTAAAACAATAACGAAAACAAACAAAACACATACATCAGCAACGCTGAGTACATAACACTATTAAGCTAATGCAATAAATAATAATATATGCAATCCTCAAATAATTCGGTTTTCTCTTCGCATGATTCTATATGCAACAACAAAGACTGAACTAACTAAATTCATTCTTTAGTATATATATTGGCAATGAACGGGCACCGTCCTCCACTTGGAGTATTATACGGGCTACTATTTCTTGTGTAAGAGATTTCACACCTCTTACTAATAAAGTAAAGTTCCATGAACTTTAAATAACTTGACTCGAGAAGTACACGTTTGTTAGTGAAATGAGAGAGAGGGTGAGAGTGAGCCCCTAAACTCAACATCTCAACAGAGACAGTATGAGTGACACCTAGTCCACTCGAAAATCTTCTTGATACCTTGGAATTCCATAAAGCTTTCTTGTTAAAATAAAAGCAATAACAGCGTCACGCTATGCCAATGCAGGAGTATAGTTACACACTAACTCCCCCCTTATGTTCAATACTCATGGGGGATCCTGATAAGCACTTTATTGTGCTTAATTGTAGGTCATTTTTAGTTTCCTTACATATAGCTTAGAGCATTTAAGCCTAGCATTGCATGGTTTTTGTCACCTTTGAGTTATATTGTCGCTTCATTATCTGTTTAGTTGTTTTTGGATGATTTCCAGGCTAACTAGCAAGTTTTCAAAGTCATTTGATCATTGGTAGACTAGTTGTGGACTTTTGAACTTCAAATGGACATAACGTTTGCTCCATAAATCGGATTAAGATAATTCCAGTGGGAGGTGTTAGCTCGTTTCGATAGCTTTCTAATGACTGTTCATAAGCCCAATTTCAACACGCCCGTGTTGGTCTTTTTCCACAAAAATAGTCTTGTTCTGCTTGCCCACTGGTTTGAGAAGTTCAGGCCAACACGCCCGTGTTGGCTAAATTCTACAAAGGCAACAACTTTTGCGGAGAATAGCTGAAGACTTAAGATTTTAGAGTAGCAGGTCTACGGTCGTGTCATTTTCGACACGCCCGTGTAGACATGTATTCGGGTTTTTTTCCCGATTTTTCGTCTTCATTTATGGGATATTATAAATAGGTTTTTGTGTTTTTGCTTTGTATTAACTCGACTCTTAGACTCTAATTACTTAGTTTTTCTCTCTAAACACTATCAAACTCTTAGTTTTTCATATTGGTACTTTTATTGAAGATTTAATTATTCAATCAATCCAAGTAATTTTCTTTCAATTTCTTTTCTCTATTTTCATTGCTTTGTTAATCATGTTTAATTTTGTTAATCTCTTTTTGCTTATAATCCATGAACAGTGAGTAGTTCATTATCTAGGGTTTAGGCAAAAGTATGAATTAAGGACTTAATGTAGATTGTTAATGTAATTATGATTCAATTTTTGTTTACGCATTGAACTTGGTGTTTTGACACCCTAGGATAGATCTTCATCACATTTATGCTAGGGCACTTAGGGTTTCTATTGTTCTTCATTGAATTTTGATCCCTTTTGTCATTCCCATGTTTCGAATTAGTTTCTATGCCAAGGGATTGGGTAGGAATTAAGGGGATCATTTAATTAGGGGTCGTCCGATCTCATTGAATCTTTTAATCAATTGACCAAAGATCATTCGAGAGAGGATTTGGTTGATTGATTAATCGATTACTCTTGAGCACCATTCGAGAGAGGACTCAAGTAATTTAGAGGGAGACTTAACCCTGTATATTCATCGTTCTTAAATCGCTATTGTGTTTACTATCGTTGTCCAGCCCGAGTTCATATGAGTAGCCCGAACACTTGTGTTTTCCTTATTATTTTTACTTCTCTTACTTTATTATCATTTATTAGTCCTTAGATAGTTGTTAGTTGTCAGTTAATCAATCCTTTACATCCCCCAAATACCCTTCACTTAGGTAGTTTTAGACTTAATAGACCTTAGTCAATCCCTTTTTTCCTTGTGGTTCAACCCTTGACTTGCCATTGCTACGTTCATAGTAGTTGCTTGTTAGGATTATAAATATTGTTTGTTAATTGGTTGTTAGTGCCTTAACGACACGCTAAAAACCTCTTATCAAAATGACGTCGTTGCTGGGGAGATTGTGCTTTTTATTAAAGTTTACTTGAGTTTAGTATTGCTTAAGAGATTTTTCTTTGTTTTTAATTGTGTTGTTATTCGCTAACCCTCTGCTTAGCTTTGTTGTGTTACATGAGAAGAAGAGCTCACGGTTCATCCATCTTACCTTTGAATCCGGAAATCAATCGCACTTTGCGAAAGTTTCGGGGAGGTTCGGAACAGTTGACCTTGGGTTCCGCACCAGCTTCACCAATCTCAAGTTCAACAAGTGAAAGTGAATCAGACATGGGTGATGATAATGCACAGCTTTTCAGGGATTTCGGAAATCCGAGGTTCTATATTTTACAGGGTGGAATTCGACTCCCCACAACCACTCCAAATTTCAGCATTCACCCTCAGTTCACACGGATAATGAAAGATGAACAATTTTGTAGAGGGTCGGATGAAGATCCACTTAATCATCCTGATCGGTTTTTAATGATTTGTGCTATGATAACAACTAATGATGTGTCTCTAAACTATATCAAGATGCATCTCTTCCGGCCTTCTCTATCCGGAAAGGCAAAGTCTTGGCTCAAGAGCTTGCCTGCTAACTCCCTCACTACTTGGGAGCAAGTTACATTGGCTTTTCTAAAGAAGTATTTCCCAGAGTGGAAGACCGCTGATATTAGCCGGAAGATCTCCTCGTTTGAGAAAGAATGTGATGAGACTGTTGCGAAGGCTTGGGAACGGTTTAGGGAGTTTATTCGTTCATGCCCTCACCATGAGTTCAATCAAAATCTACTTATGAGGTTCTTTTGTGATGGTCTTGACCCTATGTCACGTGCGAACCTTGATGCTGGAGCGGGAGGTCAACTTTCTAAGATCCCGCAAGACCAACTAGAGTCCACCATAGAAGAAGTGATAAAGAGCTACTCATGGGGTAGAAGAAGGAGAGGTGATCAACCTAAGAAGGGTGGCAAGTTTGAGTTGGACCCAATGGATCAAATTCAAGCAAAGATGGATCAACTTGACAAGAAGCTCTCTAAGATAACCCTTGCATCATCAAGTCCCTCACAAGTGAATGCTTTCTCTTATGACATATGTGGTGGTACAAACCATGATACCTCTTATTGTGCAGGATCTCAGTCAGAGAATGTGGCGGCAATGAACTCTAGAGGAGAGGGTTATCAAGGTAACCAATGTTATAGAAGCAATCAACAAGGAGGTTGGAGACAACCTCAACAAGGATACAAACAAGGCTTTAAACAACCTCAACAAGGTTGGAATCCACCTCAACAAGGCTCTAATCAACCTCAACAAAGCTACACTCAAACCTACAATCAAGGTGGATCCTCCTCTCTAGATTCTAATGTTTACAAATCCCCTCATCAAAGATCTAACTTTCAAAAAGGCCCTCTAAACCCACCATTTCCTAAACCAAATCCCAAACTTACTCCATCCTCCGACCCTACCTCCCGAATTCTCCAAAAACTCCAAACTATCACCCAAAAACTTGCTCTTCAAAGCCAAGCTCTTCAAAGTCATGACCAAAGGTTTCAAGAGTTACAATCTCACACCAAAATGCTTGAGACCCAATTAGCTCAAGTGGCTTAGAAGAACCCCTCTAACCCCACAAATCAACTTCCAAGCCAACCTATTCCTAACCCCAACCTACATCAAGCCAAATCCATCCATTTGAGGTCGGGAACGAACTATGAGGGCCCTAAGATGCCTAATGAGTGTGAAAGAAATGAAGTTGAGGAGGTTGAGAAGGACAGTCAAGTTGATGAAGAAGAGAGGAAGGTTGATATTGGGAAAGGAAGAGAAGATAAGGAAACACATGAGTAAGTTGGTGACGAAGCTCCATGTCAACACCTCCTCCACCTAAGACCTATGTGCCACCGGTCCCATATCCTCAAAGGTTGGTAAAGAGGAAGTTAAGCGACAAATTCATTAAGTTCCTCCAAGTTATGAAAGGCCTTCAAATAAAAATTTCATTCCTTGAGGCCATGTCTCAAATGTTAGCCTATGCCAAGTTCTTGAAGGAGATCCTCTCCAACAAACGGAAGCTTGAAGACGAGGTTATCAAATTGCCATACCAAGTATGTGCTCTAGTGTAACGAGATATGCCTAAGAAGCAAAGAGACCCCGGAATCTTCACTTTGCAGGTGAAGAAAGGTGACCTCGAGCCTATGTGCATTGGCCGATTTGGGTGCGAGTGTGAGTTTGATGCCTCTATCTATAGCTAAGCGCCTAAACTTCCCTTTTCTTCCTATGAGGAAGACTATTCAATTGGCGGAACTATCCTTGAGAGTGTCGCATGGGGAGTTGGAGGATGTTCCAACACAAGTTGGGCATGTCTTGGTGCCGTGGTGATTTTTTGGTGATGGATATGGAGGAAGATCCTAAGACTCCTCTCATTCTTGGAAGAGAAGCTCATAAGACATTGGGTGTTGTAATAAATTGCAGAAATTACAATCACGGTTGAGGTAGCCAAGAAGGTTGTGTTTGAGTTCTCTAAAACATTGAAGAGACCCATGATAGAGAGAGTTTGTCGGGTTGGTCATGTGGAGAGTGGAATGAAAGTTTTGAGAGAGAAGTTCACGCTGATGATGATCCCTATGCTTCCGTCAATGAACCACCAAGTTTAAACATTAATGAGGTGAAGAAAATCTCTATGTTTGTTGATAAAACTATCGTCGAGGGACACATGAGGCGAAGTTGAAGGTCCTTGCCGCTTCCATTGATAAAGAGGAGAGTTTAAGCCCCCTCCTAAGGTGGAGTTAAAACGCCTTCCCTCCTCTCTTAAGGTATGTTTTCCTTGATGATTTATCCTGTTATTGTCAACTCGGCTCTTGATGACATCTCTATACTAGAATTGATTAAGATATTGTAAAAACTAAAGATGTCATTGGGAACTCGATTGATGACCTTAAGGGGACAAGTTCGACTCACGTGGTTCAAGACCCCCCTCCCGACCAGGGAGTCGGGATTTTGCCCCTCCCTATCTATTGTTTTCTTTAGACTATTCACAGTTTAGCTTGGGGGAGAATGTATATATTAGTTGCATATAGTTTGCATTAGTTGCATATTAGTGTCATATTTAGTTTGTCTTTTTTAGTATTTAGTATCATGTTTAGGGTGCATGTAAATTCCTTTAGCCTTGCATGTGCATATAGATTGTATTTAGGTCTGAACTCCGCCCTTGGTACGCATGTGTCTTTTCTTGATGACCTGAAAACTAAAAAAAGGAAATGCTTTGATAGTCTCTAGTAGGCCAAAGAATTTTTGGGTTGTGGTATGATTGGTCTCCCTCTTGTGCCGCTCGACCGATGGTGGTAGCGATACCTATTGTGAGACCATGTTTTTATAGCCTTATAGACTGACATCTTTTCAGTCTTATCTGCTTGTTGTGTGATGCTCTTCCTTGACGAATGTTCTCTAGAACTTGCATTGATTCTCTTTGAAATTGCATTGACTTGTTTGATTCTTGAATATGATTCAGGCGTTCGATATCTATTTGAACTACATTGCCAAATGCCACCCACATTATGTTATCTCCTTTGTCACCCTCATGAGCCTGAGCCTATTTTCTTGTTTAACCACATCTTTAGCCTATTAATGATTTCCTAACCTAGGGGATTGTGAAGCTAGATTGATGAGGATTATGTCTTGTGATTTAGTGCTCTGATAGTGATTGAGTTGGTTGTATGATACTACCTCCGTTCCAAGTTTATTGCAACATAGAGGGTTGGCACATTTATTAAGAAGAGCAAAAAAGTGGGCCATCTTCCCCACTTGCATCATGTGATTAATAAGTAATGAAGAGAGAGAAAGGTTGCACATGTGATCTTTTTGGTGATCAAAATAGAAAAGTTGATATTAATATGAAATTGCCAAATAAGGTAAAGGTTGCAATACACTTGGAACGGAGGAAGTATGTGTTTCGGGTAGAACTCACGTTCTGTGTTGATTTCACCTCCTTCCACTTCTTGTTGATCTCCTATCTCTCTTGCTTATTAGTTATAAAAAAACAAAGAAAAAAAACATTAGAAAAGAGAAAAAATGGGAACATCAAACATCCCAACAAATTTTTTTTGGTTTTGTTCTTAGTACTTAATAAAGAGAGATTAGGAGATGCTATTAGAGGTATTGGTTAGTTGAGTGGTTGTAACAAAGTTAGATGGTTTCGGGTTAGCGTTTGTTTATATGGTGTTGGATTAGGAAGCTTCACTTTCCCCTATTTAGCACCAAATTTCCAAATGTCTCTACACCCTTTCCTTTAGCCTTCATTATAACCTTGATAAAGTCCTCATGAATATTTAAAAGAACTAATGTCTCACGCGATGGAGAGTGAGGAGATATGCAAGCCTATGGTAGGATTTAGTCAACGGAATTGAGCCTTGAGCGATCATTGTAACCATATAAACACACGAGAGACTTTCAGCACAACCAAAGTGAAAGTTACCATCCATATGACTGATCAAAGCTTGGGGGATAACTTGTGGTAAGAGTGGTTGCTTTTCCTTGTGCTATAAACTTTGAGACTTGATAGTGTCTTGCATTTATTGATGACAATGTTTGAAAGGTCTTTATTCTCTATCTTGGCATGCGTATTATTTTCAGGAGTCATTGAACTCTCGCCCTTGTATTTGATTTGATTGCTTGAGGACAAGCAATTGGACTAGCTTGGGGGAGTTTGAGAAGCACTTTATTGTGCTTAATTATAGGTAATTTTTAGTGTCTTTGCAAATAGTTTGGAGCATTTAAGCCTAGCATTGCATGGTTTTTGTCACCTTTGAGTTATATTGTCGCTTCATTATCTATTTAGTTGTTTTTGGATGATTTCCAGGCTAACTAGCAGGTTTTTGAAGTCATTTGATCATTGTAGACTAGTTGTGGACTTTTGAACTTCAAATGGACATAATGTTTTATCCATAAATTGATTAAGGTAATTCCAGTGGGAGGTGTTAGCTCGTTTGATAGCTTTCCAACGACTGGTCATAATTCTAATTCCGATAATAGACGAGAGAGATATGATCGTTTGAAGTTGAGATGTCCGCTGCCAGAAGTCAACACAGCCATGTTGATTTCAAAACGCCCGTGTTGGTCTTTTTCCACGAAAACAATCCTGTTTTGTTTGCCCATTGATATGAGAAGTTCAGGCCAACACGTCCGTGTCTATTTCGACACGCCCGTGTTGGCTAAATTCTACGAAGGCAACAACTTTTGTGGAGAGTGGCTGAAGACTTGAGATTTTAGAGTTGCAGGTCTACACGGCCGTGTCGTTTTCGACGCGCTCGTGTAGACCTGTATTCGGATTTTTTCCCGATTTTCCGTCTTCATTTATGGGACATTATAAATAGGTTTTTGTGTTTTTGCTTTGTATTAACTCGACTCTTAGACTCTAATAACTTAGTTTTTGTGTCTAAACACTCTCAAACTCTTAGTTTTTCATATTGGTACTTTTGTTGAAGATTCAATTGTTCAATCAATCCAAGCAATTTTCTTTCAATTTCTTTTTTCGATTTTCATTGCTTTGTTAATCATGTTTAATTTTGTTAATCTCTTTTGCTTAGAATCCATGAATAGTTAGTAGTTCATTATCTAGGATTTGGGCGAACGTATGAATTAAGTGCTTAATGTAGATTGTTAATGTAATTATGATTCAATTTGTTGTTTATGCATTGAACTTGATGTTTTGACACCCTAGGATAGATCTTGATCACAGATATATTGATTTCTTATAGAGTTTTTCCCTTTCTTTACAAGCTAAATTGTGCGATATTGACGCTCTTAGGAGCTATTTATGCTAACTATTTTGGTATAGTTGTGGTTTGTTTGTTTCATATCGTTTTGCAAGTTTTAGGGAAAAACTCCCTATTTACTTGGCGTTCTGATCACCACACTATAGCGGAAGGTTATGAGGCATACAGGCGGTCTCATTCGAACCCCCTTGTGAAGAAGAATTGTCAAAAGACTTGGCGTCTGAAGCCAAGTATGAAGCAAGATTGAGATAAGCTTCGCTAGATCGGGTCGGGCAACCACTACCCGATCGGGTACGATCTTCTAAGGCCAAAAGTTCATATTTTCCGCCCGATCCCATCGGGCGAACTTATACTTAGTGATTTTGGCTGATTTCTAGAATGCTGAAGAAGACTTTCACCCGATGGCATCGGGCGGTCTTGCCCGATCGGGTGCTGGCGTTGCGGCCCCGATCGGGTGACCATTGCTTGATTGCATTGGGTGCATACAAATTTTGTGCTGCTGGAATTATGTTCCCAGGCCCGATCGGGCGGCCCTTTGCCCGATCAGGTGGATGACAAGGAAGACGCGATTTTGCGTCTTTTCCCATTCTATCTTATTGCTTTCCTAGAAAATATAAATACATTTTAGGTTAATTTTACATGTATCTTTTATTATTTGAACAATTAGAGAGCTCTTAAGGTTAGTTCTTCATAGTTTTCCATTGTAGAATAGATCGAACGTTAATTCAATTCAATTAAAGTTACCGCTTTTCGTCAATTTGGTAATCTTCTTTCTTATTGCTTTATTCTTATATCTTCATTGATCTAGTTTAGTTGTTGATTATTCAATTAGTTCATGATGCAATTCTTAGGGTTTCCAATTAGTTTTGTTGTTGTCGATTCGATCATGTCTGAGTAGTTCTCTTTCTAGGGTGTTAGATAGGGAAGCCATGTTTATACCATGATTGTTATTTAGATTCCTATCAATTTCTAGGGTTTGATTAGAGTGATTGTGATGTGGTTTGTTCTTAATTAGTGATTGATGTTAGTAGCCAATTTCATTGATTACTTGTGGTTAATAGTTGTTTGCACAGATCCGTCTTACGATTAGAGGCCTAGGACACATCAGTAGTTCCGATTACGTTAGTGAACATGCGGCATATGTTGAACTATGAGCATTGAGTCTTAACCATAGATCAACACATGCTCTAATCCCTTGACTCTTGACTTAGGTATTGATAGTAGTTGACCTTATTTAATTGGTATAAGCATGGTGTACCGACCTAATACCCTAGACTTTTATTCCATAGTTAAATCCTCAGTTTAATTCTCGTCTTCCTTAGTTTAATCATTAGTTCAGTTAATCTCCTCTGATTTCATCTGAAGTAGTTAGTTGATTGAATATTAATATAGAAACTCTGTCTCCCTGCGGATTCGATCCTGCTTCCATTGACTACCATAATTAGAGGACTGTAGGAATTATCTTTGAATAGGCGGTATGACTTTAGCCTATCAATCACATTTATTCTAGGGTACTTAGGGTTTCTATTGTTCTTGATATCACGTATTTATATAGAGTTTTCTCCCTTATTTACAAGCTAATTTGTGCGTCATTGGAGCTCTTGGGAGCTATTTTGTGCTAACTATCGTATACAGTTGTGGTTTTGTATTTTAGTGTTGAATTGCAGGTTTTAGGGAGTTTTCTCCTTATTCCCGAGCCATTTGGAAGCAACCACGACTTTACGAGATGTTACGAGGCACGTAGGATGGCTCACGAGCTTTATGGGTAGTTTAGGAGGTCCCAAGACCCCTAAACGTGAAGATTAGAGAGCCAAAGAGTCAAAAAGGAGGTCTCCGTACACTGATCGGGCAGAAATGGCCCGATCGGGCGAAGTATTTATGATCGGGTATGAAAGTCACGGACCCGATCGGGCAAGGCGTGCCCGATCAGATCGGGCGAGCATCAATGCACCAGACCCGATCGGGCGTAGTGTGCCCGACCCGATCGGGCCGGATGCTGCTAGGTGCCATTGTGATGCTGCGTGTCAAGAGAGCACGCTAGTGGAATTTGTGTGAGGACCCGATCACAGACCCGATCGGGTTCTGGATCGGGTGGACCTCATTTTGCGTTGAGTGCTGCGCTGCTGCTAACGAAGGCGCCAGAAGACCAAAAATGTTAAAGCTACTGGGCACCCGATCGGGTACTGTGCTCGGGCCCGATCGGGTCTGGTGCCATTTGTCGCGAATTTCGTCTTTTGCTTCCTATTTTTAATTAGACTTGAGGGGTATTATAAATACCGTTTTCCTCATTATCTTTAGGGGACATCTTTTATTCATCTTTCAATAGGTTTAGACTAGTTTTATTCTTCATTGTTCTTAGTTTAATTCAAACACTTTAGATTAATTTAGAGGTGATCAAACCTATTTCAATTTCAATAAAGTTCCTGCTTTCCGTCAATTGGTATTCTTTCTTACCCTAATCTCTTTTATTATTCTTGATTGCTTAGTTTATTTATTTAATCGTTCATGATGCAATTGTTAGGGTTTCCAATTAGTTTTGTCGTTGTTAATTCGATCATATCTGAGTAGTCTCTTTCTAGGGTGTTAGATAGGAAAGCCATGTTTATACCATGATTGCGATTTAGATTTCTATCAATTTCTAGGGCTTGATTAGGGTGATTGTGATGTGGTTTGTTCTTTATTGAGTAATTAACGTTATTGCGCAGTTTCGTTGGTTGCTTGTGGTTAATAGTTGTTTGCACAGATCCGTCTTACGACTAGAGGCCTAGGACACGTCAGTAGTTCTGATTACGTTAGTGAATATGCGGCGTATGTTGAACTATGAGCGTTGAGTCTTAACCATAGCTCAACATAGGCTCTAATCACCCGACTCTTGACTTAGGTTTTGGTAGTAGTTGACCCTTTTTGATTGGGTCTAAAGTCAAGAGTCGGGTGATTAGAGCCTATGTTGAGCTATGGTTAAGACTCAACGCTCATAGTTCAACATACGAGTTTGATAGGGACTATGCTAAGAGGAAAAACAATGTTAGTACCCTCACTCTCGCTCACAAAAGGAAGAAAAATAAAAAGAAAAGAAAAAGGGAAAGAAAAGAAATACGAGTTTGATAGGGTTTTAGTCGTATCACCTAATCAAAGATAATTCCTACAGTCCTCTAACAATAGTAGTCAAGGGAAGCAGGGTCGAATCCACAGAGAGACGGAGTTCTAAGTTAATATCCAGCCAAATAGCTACTTCAGACAAGATCAGATAGAAATCAGCTGAACTAATAATTAACTACTAGAAAACAATATAAAAAGGATTTTTACTCTATAAAATAAAGGTCTAGGGAATTAGTTCGGTCCACCATGCTTATACCAATCAAAGGAGCAAACAACTATCAGAACCTAGGTCGAGAATCGATAGATTAGAGCAATGTCAAGCTATGGTTAAGTCTCAACGCCCATAATTCAACATATGCAGCACGTTCACAAACATAATCAGAATTACTGGTGTGTACTAGGCCTCTAAAAGTAAGACGGATCTTTGCAAACAATTATTAACCTCAAGTAATCAAAGAAACTGCGCAATAACGTTAATTACTCAATAAGAACAAATCACACCATAACCTATCTCATCAAATCCTAGAAACTAATAGCAATTTAAATAATCATGGTATAAACATGGCTTCCCTCTCTAAATCCCTAGAAATTAAACTACTCACTCATAATTAAATCAACAATAATAAATCTAATATGAAACCCTAATAATTGCATCATGAATGAAAAAATAATTAAGCTAAGCAATTAAGAATAATAAAAGAGATTAGAGTAGAGAAAAATACCAATTGACAGAAAGCAAGAACTTTTATTGAAATCGAATCCGAGGTTCAATCACCTTTAATCTAATCTAAAGTGTTTAATCTAAAATAAAGCTAAGAACTATGGAAAATAAAACTAGAGAAAAAGATGTCTCTAAAAATATGAGGAAAAGGTATTTATAATACCCCAAAGTCTAATTAAAAAAAGATAGAATTTCGGAAAAGAGCTGTCCGTGCTTCAGGCCCGATCGGTTCAATTCCCGCCCGATCGGGTGCGTAAACTGCAATTCTGCATCAACTTGCGAAGGCCGTATCTCTCAAACCAGAAGTCCGATCGGGGCGTGTGACCTATCATTGGAAAGATATTGAAGTCTAGAATCCAACCCAATTTGAATTTCTTGATTATCAATTTTATATCAAAAGTTATAATGAAAATAGTGAAGGTATGTCAGCTTTGGCACTTCTTTCACTAACTCTTTGCTTCATTCCAACTCAAAATTGTCCCAAACGGATGCATTGTGATCCTTGTGCAAGCTACCTTCATCTGCAATGATTAATAGGCTACATCCTTGGTACGCATGATCACTTTGTATCAAAATAACCTGAAAATCATCAAAAACACACAAACGGGGAGTAGTAGAGCACAACTTGTGTAATTCATGTCATTATGCACCTAAATGCTCAAAAAGGAGTTCTAAATGCAATCTAAATGCATCTAGAAACTATATATAAATGTGATACATCATTTCTTCATTGAATTTTTATCCCTTTGGTCATTCCCATGTTTCGACTTAGTTTTTAGGCCAAGGGATTGGGTAGGAATTAAGGGGATCCTTTAATTAGGGGTTTTCTGATCTCATTGAATCTTTTAATCAATTGACCAAAGACCATTTGAGAGAGGATTTGGTTGATTGATTAATCGATTACTCTTGAGGACCATTCGAGAGAGGACTCAAGTAATTTAGAAGGAGACTTAACCGTGTACATTTATCGTTCTTGAATCGCTATTGTGTTTTGCTATTGTTGTCCAGCCCGAGTTCATACGAGTAGCCCGAACTCTAGTGTTTTCCATATTATTTTTACTTCTCTTACTTGATTATCAGTTGTTATTCCTTAGCTAGTTGTTAGTTAATCAATCCTTCACACCCCCAAATACCCTTCACTTAGGTAGTTTTAGACTTAAGACCTTAGTCAATCCTTTTTTCCTTATGGTTCGACCCTTGACTTGCCATTGCTACGTTCATATTAGTTGCTCGTTAGGATTATAAATATTGTTTGTTAAGAGGCGCCGAGTAAAAAAATAATTATTTGCTGCTTCATATTTTATGTCATTTACTGCTCATTTCTATTATGCAGCAATTAGAGGGGTAGCAAATAGATCATTTCTTATTGCTGCTTACTAAAGAATAGAAGCCATAAGGAAACTTCTTGCTGCTATTCAATAAGAAATAGCAGCAATAATAAAAGCCACAATCCATAAAATCTCTTTTATTTGCTACTATTTCTTCTAAGAAAAGCAGCAATTAGAAACTTTCCAACATGCACAACCGCTTTTTTTTATTAACCCTATCTTAGCAATAATATGAAGTTATGGGAATTTTATTGCTTAAAATAACTTCAACTAGAGTATTGGGTTCTAAAAGTGAATTTTGTTAAATGTGGACGTAGTTTTTATGGTTGAATTCAGCTATAAATGACTATATTTATTATAAATTACTATCTCAAACATATATTGTGTATATGTTTTTACACATATGACCCAAAAACTAAATGAAAGAAAGAACAGTACAAATCCCTTAACCCGTTGGGTCTATTCGAAGCCAAACATGCAGGGTCTTAAGAAAGGTTTATTCGACCCAAACCCGAAAATATTTAGCAAGGTTTATTCGACCCAAACCCGAAAATATTTTCTTTTAACCGATTCGTTTGACATGTCTAAGGGCCTGTTCTGTTCAGCTTATTTTCAGTTCAGTTCAGTTCAGTTCAGTTCAGCTCTAATAAGTTCAGTTCAGTTCAGTTCAGCTCCAATAAGTTCAGTTCAGTTCAGCTCTAATAAGTTAAGTTCAGTTCAGCTCCAATAAGTTCAGTTCAGCTCAGTTCAGCTCCAATAAATTCAATTCAGTTCAGCTCCATTCATTATTTAACCATTTTGTTTAATATTATTATTGTTGGTCTAATTTATTTTATTTATTATTATTGTTATTATATCTTTACTCATTATTATTACTATTATTATTATTATGGCTCAGCAAAGTTTGGGTTGGTGCACGGTTTAACCAAATTTCATGTCAATACGAGTATTCTAATTTGCAATTGTTGCTTTATTTTACTGAATAAAATTCACTATTACATCATACAAATAAGCTAAAAAAAGCTAGAAGATATGAAAAAATTACAAAGTTGCTAATAATACTGCAGTACTATTTAAAATATAACATTGTCGTTACGTTGTATATTAAATATACTTTTGGCAGTTTGGTGTATTTCTATCATAGACCAACCCCTCACAAATCGTGGTTTGGTTAGAAGCACACATCAACCCATGTTTTAAGCTAACTATTATTATAATGGTAATACTATTAATTTACTTCTTAGACATTATATTATATCATCATTAATAAATATTAATATATTAATACTAATAATTGTAATTACTCATTATTAATTATTATTATTATTTTTAAAATTAATTTATTATTATTATTTATTTATTTATAACTATCATAATAACATCAAAATAATTTTATCATTATTCATTTGATATTATTCTAAATTATTAATTTAACTATTATTACTTAGAATTATTATTACTTATTATTTAATATTCATAATAATTATTTACTTATTATTCATATACTTATTATAATTTCATTCAATTTAATTCAGTTCAGTTCAGTTCAGTTCAGTTCAGCTCCAATAAGTTCAGTTCAGTTCAGCTCCAATAAGTTCAGTTCAGTTCAGCTCCAATAAGTTCAGTTCAGTTCAGTTCAGCTCCAATAAGTTCAGTTCAGTTCAGCTCTAATAAGTTCAGTTCAGTTCAGTTCAGCTCCAATAAGTTCAGTTCAGCTAGAATTAGCCGAAGAGAACAGGCCCTAAATGGGTCATACGTAACAGCTAGTTAACATTGTTAGTTTTTTGGAGGTACCTAAATTGAGCCTATTAGCAAATTTTCGATACCCAATTTAATATTATTGAAAACTTAAGTGCCCAAAACGATATTTTATCAAGGCTCAGATATACAAAATGATTCTTTTCCCATATTAAAATGAAAAAACATCCAAAAAGTCCTGTTGTAAACTAAGAAAATGGAACATAACAAAAGCTAACCGGCACATCACTCCTAAGAAAAAGAAAAATAATAATAATAAAAGAACTAGTTAGGGCCTGTTCTGTTCAGCTTATTTTCAGTTCAGTTCAGTTCAGTTCAGTTCAGTTCAGTTCAGCTCTAATAAGTTCAGTTCAGTTCAGTTGAGCTCTAATAAGTTCGGTTCAGTTAAGTTCAGTTCAGTTCAGCTCCAATAAGTTCAGTTAAGTTCACTTCAGTTCAGCTCTAATAAGTTCAGTTCAGTTCAGTTCAGTTCAGCTCCAATAAGTTCAGTTCAGTTCAGTTCAGCTCCAATAAATTCAGTTCAGTTCAGTTCAGCTCTATTCATTATTTAACCAATTTGTTTAATATAATTATTGTTGTTCTAATTTATTTTACTTATTATTTTTGTTATTATATAATAATAATTATTAGTATTATTTATATATATTATTTTTTTATTATATCTTTACTCATTATTATTACTATTATTATTATGGCTCAGCAAAGTTTGGGTTTGATGCACGGTTTAACCAAATTTCATGTCAATACGAGTATTCTAATTTGCAATTGTTGCTTTATTTTACTGAATAAAATTCACTATTACATCATACAAATAAGCTACAAAAAGTTAGAAGATATGAAAAAATTACAAAGTTGCTAATAATACTGCAGTACTATTTAAAATACGACATTGTCGTTATGTTGTATATTAAATATACTTTGCGGTTTGGTGTATTTCTATCATAGACCAACCCACCACAAATCGTGGTTTGGTTAGAAGCACACATCAACCCATGTTTTAAGCTAATTATTATTATAATGGTAATACTTTAATTTACTTCTTAGGCATTATATTATATCATCATCATCAAGTATTAATATATTAATACTAATAATTGTAATTACTCATTATTATAAATTATCATTATTATTATCAGTAATTATTATTTTTAAAATTAATTTATTATTATTATTTATTTATTTATAACTATTATAATAACATCAAAATAATATTGTCATTATTCATTTGATATTATTCTAAATTATTAATTTAATTATTATAACTGATTATTTAATATTCATAATAATTATTATTACTTAGAATTATTATTACTGATTATTTAATATTCATAATAATTATTATTTACTTATTATTCATATACTTATTTTAATTTAATTCAATTCAATTCAATTCAGTTCAGTTCAGTTCAGCTCCAATAAGTTCAGTTCAGTTCAGTTCAGCTCCAATAAGTTCAGTTCAGTTCAGTTCAGCTCCAATAAGTTCAGTTCAGTTCAGCTCCAATAAATTCAGTTCAGTTCAGTTCAGCTCCAATAAGTTCAGTTCAGTTCAGTTCAGTTCAGCTAGAATTAGCCGAAGAGAACAGGCCCTTAGTCAATTATCATGATCCTTAGACACTTCAGCATGACTTGATGTTGACCAATTTTAACCTCATTTAGAGTACCTCTAACTAAATCTGCATCCTCCCACACTAGATCGCAAAACGCATATAAAAAGTATGTAAGCTAAAAAGAACCATCAAATATCACTTGCACTTCTCAAAATACAAACACCACAACCCATCTCTCATTCTCTCCATCGAAACTTTTGTATTTTTCTCAAAAACTTGAACAAAATGGAAAAACAAACTCCATACGTTCTCTGTTTGATCTCATTTTTTCTCTGTCTTTGTCCTCTAAATATCAATTCAACAAGTGTAACAACTTCATCCAAAGAGCAAATTGCATGCACCATGTGTGAAACCTGCGAGAACCCTTGTCAACCACCCATAGTTACACCATCACCACCACCGCCTTCGGTCATACCCGAATGCCCACCGCCTCCTAATCCAACTACCTCAGTACCATATAATTATTATAGCCCACCTCCACCTACTGATCTTCCAGTTCCCACTTTCAGTTATTACTCTCCTCCACCTCCCGCGGGCGGACGTGGTGGTGGTGGTGGTGGTGGTGGTGTTAGCTATGGTTCACCGTCGCCTCCGAATCCAATAGTCCCTTATTTCCCTTATTACTACTATAACCCACCCCCTTCAAGAGATCACTCTAGCTCCACCTCTTTGAAAATAATGCACCACTTCGTTATTACTTGCCTTTTCATATTCCTGTCTTTGTTCTTGAGTTTATGAGTTTATAATCCAAATAATTCCCGATTTTCTCACTTATAAATCCTCCAGAAACTTTTGAATATATATCTATAAAGTACTTTATAGTAGTCCTTTACTTTTTTTGATTTATATATTATGTTGGAAGAATGAAATTAGTAAAGAAATAAGAAGTGATGAAGGCCCATTGATAATGCAGATCAAAGAAGATAGACCTTCCTGTGATTGCGAGCAAGTAGAAGAATAAATTGTAACACTCGGCCATTGAAGGAAAGAGATCAAGCACGCATGCATCAAGATTAGCATTTGTCTATCTCTCTCAGTGCAAGGGCAGGTTTAAGATTTTATTCACTGGTCAATATATTTACCATCTAAACTATACACCAAGATGCTGCTTATAGAATCTTAGTGTTTTTCTCCATCTTATGTTGAAATGAAACATGAATGATACTGGAAACTATAGTTTATCATTTTGTGATGTACTCTATACCATAGCATTGAGATCACCACGAGTTTGGTAATAGTATTAATTACATATATGTTGTTTACATGCTTGCAATTCCGTTGAAATGTGCAAACGGGTGATCCGAGAATCAGATCGTCATAATTAAACCTTCCACTTTCCGTAATCACTTTGCTTATTATAACAACGTTTCCTTTATTCGAATAAAGTGAAAAAAAATTCTATTTCAATATTAAGATTATCAACCTTGAGCATTTAAACTATCATATATAGAGAGAGGAAGTTGAAATCTGATGACAAGGAGTATATGATGAGAAGGTACGAAAGATTGATGCGCATATTTTTTAAGCTCACATGCACATTATTTGTATTAACAATGCATATTTCATATTTCATATTTCATATTGTAAATTTATATATCTTAAAAATAAGATGAACATTCAATTCAATAAATGCATAAGACAAAAAAAAGTTTCACATTTAGATAAAAAACTATGCACATTTAATTCAAAAATATGCATAAGAAATCCCTTCTCATTTTAAGAATCTATTTTTCTCTATATAGGAAATGGATCATATGATAACCATATTCATTCTATTTAATAAGTTGAATGTATTATTAGTTATTTGCTTCCAATCAAATTAACTGGATGACGAAGAAAAAAGAAAAAATTAGTCATTCACGCAGACTAAATAAAGAATAACATATATTTGAAACCAAAGAATCCAGATCATCCTACAACTATGAACTACTTCGATATCTATCCAAGGATCACAAGCCAACTATGTACAAGTCGTACATCAACAACTTATTTGTTTGCTCTCGAGTTAGGAAGTAATGATCCAACAAGTCCTTCAGCCTTATAACCTTTATAACTTTTATCGACTCTAAAGACGTACTAAATAGGAAAATCTCTCTGTGAGGGACTTTGAGGTTTTGCTGTAGATGGATCTCTTACAAAAATGAGTGGTATAATCTAGAAACATCAAGGATTCATAATTGAACGGTTATATGCCCAGAAGGTCATTGGAATGGTATTTTGACGGTGATTCAGATTCAAAATAATGACTTTAATAGTCATTGAGTAGCTTTTAATGCATTATTATTGGCAATTAAATTTTTATCAGCTCATGTATGATGTAATTGTAACAGATTTTGGAAGTACCTATTACGTAGTATAGTATTGAAAATAAAGTACAATAAGTTCCAAGATCAAACCATGATGATCTAAAAACGAAGGTTCTGAATGCAGAAAACAAAAACCAATCACATGGGCCGGCCTCAACCCGCATGTATTAGTATTAGGCGCCGCCGCAGAAATAGGGTACAAATGGAACTTTTAATGTTCCCATACGTTATGATCGTAACTAGAAACTATGGAACTCATGAAACTATGGAAGTATTCCCTATTCTAATCCACCTAATAGATATCTTTAATCTCTTTTAAGGAGTTAAACATACTTATGGGGACTAAAGTTTCAGTTTTTTCACTCTTTGAGACCTCAAGTTTTTTTGTTCACTCTTTAGGACCTAAAATGATAGTTCTAATCATTTAACCATACTTAAACTCACCTAAGGTTATTTATACAAATTAAAAAAAATAATTAAAACGTATACGAATAAGTAGTACAGGGGAAATTATTTTTTCAAAGTTCCCAATAAATTAAAATTAACAAAAACGTATCTTCTCTCGCAACTAAACCTTATAAAATTAGTTTTTGCCCATATAGAAGTAACAGAACATGTCCTGTAATTAGTTTTCTCTCCATAATAAAACATTTTCTCCCTCTACGTGGTGGACATAGCTAACACATTGAAATATGTATAGTATTCATTATTTTACGTTCTTAGTGTTTGTTGTTGACGCAATTTATTACAGCAATTCTTTTATATTATTGATTTATCGTCAACCAAAAAAGCTTTAATCTACTAGGGCTAGCTAAGATAATAATTTAGTCAGATACGAGATAAGATATTTTTTTTTAATTTTAATGTTTTTGGGACATTTAAAAAAATAATTTCCCCTGTACTTATTCGCATACATGTAGCAACGATAACTTTTAAATTTAATTTATTTTTTTAATTTATATAAATAATCTTAGGTAAGTTTAAGTATGGTTAAATGATTATAAATATCATTTTAGGTTCTAAAGAGTGAACAAAAAAACTTAATATAAGGTCCTAAAGAGTGAAAAAACTGAAACTTTAGTCCCCATAGATATGCTTAACTCCTCTTTTAAGCAAACTAGATTTATACCCGTGCAAAAATGCACGGGCTAACAAAGGGTCTATCTAAAAGGTTTAATATATAAGTTACTGGTATTTTAATGATAATTCAACCCAATGAAACTTAATCAAGACTAAAACAAATTATAGTTAGACTATATGTTTGATTGCTTTGTTTAGACTATAGTTTGATTGTCCCTATTTTAATCAACTTGTTTGATTTCCATATATAATTAGACTATATGTTTATATTCCACCACAAATTTTCATGTCATATGCTGAAGTGAACTCCTTAATTAATAGATACAATATTATACACTAATTAGAAATTGTTCTTTGTAGTGTTCTTATTCTTAGGACAAAAATTATCAAATACTTGTGTAAACCGGTGTTTTTAAATTGTTATGGAAATTAATAAAATTGTTTTTTCTGTTTAGACTATAGGTTGATTGTCCATATTTTTTATCGAGCTGCTTGATTCAATAATCAGACTATATGCTTATATCCCACCATTAATTTTCGTGACATATATTACTAACTACTCCCTTCATTTTTTTTATTGGCAGATGATATAATCAATATTATACACTAAGTAAATGAGAGACTACTATATTTGATACGTTTTAATTGATATAATATAGCTAAATAACATGTCTTCGTGCCAGGGTTGTAAACATTAATTCACCCAAAATCTATACATGTCAGATTTGTAAACATGGGAGGTTAAATAAGGTCTATTACTTAATTTAAGCTAAAAAATTAAATTAACATAATATTGTGTGATAAAATTGTATTATAGTACTATATAAAACTCCATAAACTCATACTATATGAATCTATGGTTTAGTTGTAGCAACCCAATATGCTATCAATTACTTTACTAATATGAACTATCATGTTTAGCACATATCCAGCTTTATCTAGCTTTGAAAAATACAGAAATCGTTTTGTATATTAAATGCTAAGGATTACTTTTTCTAAAATAATCATTTGTATTTCTAAGAATCACAATTTTATATATTATAAATATAATATAATATAATTTTAGTAAATCTTGAAAGTTTATTATAAAAAAATATTGGCCTAAAATATATGTCATATGCGTTTGTGAAATCATAACAAAGTGTTTTACAAAGAGAAAATTGAAAACTTTACATATCTTTTACAACAAAACACTTTAAAAAAGTAATGAAATTTTTTATCAGTAAAAATCAGATCTTTTACAAATAACATAAATATTTTTTATTTTCATGATATCCATCTAGCCAAAAAAAGTAACAATTTTTTTAATATATCTTTCCACAAAAGATGATCTTATTATATTTTTTTAAACCCAAAATAGTTAGATATTAGTCAAACTTTTGTGAGACACGTCGTCAAAATGATTGTATAACTGCCACATGGCCTTTTTTTCTTGTTTTATATATTAGTATAGATTAAAAGCAAATTTTAATGTAGTTTAAACTTAAATGACTAATGTGGGATATTTCATAATTTTAGGGAATCATTTTCCTAGGTAGTTAATGATTTTTTATATTTTAAAAATTCAAATATAATAAAATATTAATTTTCTATATTTTCTATGAGTAAGTTTACTCTAAGACAGCGTTAGGGGTGTAAATTTGAGTCAACTCATAGAACCTTTGAGCTCGGCTTGGTAAGTTCGAGCCTGAGCCGAGCCCAAGCTATACTTTAGGTATACGAGCTCGAGCCCAAGCCAAGCAAAGCTCGCTTCGGCTCGATCAGATTTTTTTAATTAAATTTGAAACGTGTGGAAATAAGAAAAATGAAAAAATAGCTCAAACATGCAAAGCCTGGAAAGGAATATAATATTATGGGGTTCACTTTTCACATTCCAGTAAATTTATGTATGGTGAACTACTGCATATTTTACTTAATGTAAGAAAGAGCAATAAGACCAATAACCAATAGGCGGGAGAAAAAATTAAAAAGAGTTGAGCTCAAGCTTCACCTGGGCGAGCTCGAGCTCGACCAAAGTGACTTTGAGCTTGGCTCGTTTACACCCCTAGAAGGTGTTATGTTAAGCCTTAACGTCAGACCAACCCAATAAGTCACTTTAAATACATCAAAGTTCCAACCTTTAACAACCTTTAATATACTACTCATAAACTTATACTTTAAAACCTCAAAAACCATTACTTTAATAATTAAAACTCACTTTAAACCAATAATAATAAATCTGAAATTATAATTTATAGAATAAATTGTGAATAACCACCTGTCAGATACACCAATTTCAAAATAACCACCCCAAATTGTTTTGCATTTAAATAACCACCTCTACTTATGTTCACGTTTTGAAATACCCACCTCTTAACGGAAAATCTTAACACTGTTAGTTTTAGGGCTCAACTTTTTTAACTCCTTCCAAAATTTCACTAATTACCTTACTAATTTATAATTTGACTGGTCAAATCATGATTAATATTTTAAGAATATTTTTTTATTCAATTTTACAATTTTATAAACTATAAATTTTTGATATATGACACAGTAATTGACACAAATTTCGAGACAATATTTAATCGCGTTTTTAATACTCAAGACACATTTTTTCGAAAAACGGACACCACCGTACGCCCTTCATGGGCACAAATTTTGAGATTCCCTACGAAACGAGTACCTACAAGCCGGCTTTTCGGGCACGTACTTTGAGACGCCTTTTTCGGACGGAATACAAAGTTTTTTCGAAAAACGGACACCGAGTCATGATTAACATTTAAAAAATATTTTTTTATTCAATTATACAATTTTTAAAACTATATATTTTTTTATATATGACACGGTAATAGACACAAATTTCGAGACAATATTTAATCGCGTTTTTAATACTCAGGACGACGTTTTTTCGAAAAACGGACACCACCGTACGTTCATTATGGGGACAAATTTTGAGATTCCCTACGAAACGAGTACCTACAAGCCGGATTTTCGGGCACGTACTCGAGACATTTTTTTTGGATGGAACACGTTTTTTCGAAAAACGGACACCGCCGTACCTACAAGCCAGTGTTCGTTTTTTGAAAATATTTTGTATTCCGTCCGAAAAAGGCGTCTCAAAGTACGTGCCCGAAAAGCCGGCTTGTAGGTACTCGTTTCGTAGGGAATCTCAAAATTCGTGCCCATAAAAGGCATATGGTGGTGTCCGTTTTTCGAAAAAACATCGTCTTGAGTATTAAAAACACGATTAAATATTGTCTTGAAATTTGTGTCCATTAGCGTGTCATATATCAAAAATATATAGTTTAAAAAATTGTAAAATTGAATAAAAAAAGATTTTTAAAATGTTAATCATGATTTGACCAGTCAAATTACAGATTAGTAAGGTAATTAGTGAAATTTTAGAGGGAGTTAGGATAATTTATTAAGAATTTGGGCATCACACTTAACGGCGTTAGAAAATTCCGTTAACAGGTGGGTATTTGAAAAAGTTAAGGAAATGAAAGGTGGTTATTTAAACACAAACAAAAATGGGGTGGTTATTTTGAAATAGGTGTATCGTGCAGGTGGTTATTCACAATTTTTCCTAATTTATATTCACAATAAATAAAAATCAGATTTTTAATAATTCGAATAATAAAGTTTTCAACTTTATAATAAAAACATATAAAAAATCATAAAAACTCTGACTTTAACATTAAACTATAATTTAAACATTAAAGTAGAGGCTAGGGTTAAGAAATAACCGAAGAAAACCCACTAAAACCGGAAAACAAAGAAAGATTCGCGCACAAGAGGTGGCGCGTGGTGCCGATGCGACGGCTGGGCGGCGCATGTTGCGATGTGTTGCTGCTGCTACTGGCTTGCGTGAGCCGGAGGAGAAAAGAAGGGGGTTGGCGTGTGGCTGCGGTTACCGGAAAACAGCGAATGGCGGCAGGTGTGTGGCCGGAAAAAACGAAGGAGATGGAGAGGGAGTGGGCGGACGAGTGAGGAGAGTGAGGGAGAGAAAAACAAAAGTGTTCAATTAAGGGTTTGGGGGGGTATTTATAGGTTATGCCTAAAACCTAAGGTGAAGAGGTTTAGGCTTTAGGTTTGGACTTAAGTTAAACATGACACTTAAACCAATTGGTTGGGCTCCTCAACCCAACTTTTAAATCATTTTAAACACGACCCAAAACCTTTAAATAAAATATTAAATACTTAAATACAACTAAATAAATATTAATGACTATTTAAAACGTTTAAATAACCATTTGACTTTTAAAATAGTCAATACTTAAATAATTAAATAGAATAAGTATGAAAATGAATATAAATATACTTTAAATATATTTATAAAATTCATAAAATTACGGGGGATTACAACCAATCCTAAACCAGTTCGTTAACTTCTCTACTTTGCTGCTTGTTACTTCCATCTCTGGTTCTGGCTCTGTAAACTTCTCTCTGTTTTTGAACAAATTGTGTGTATTCCCATAAAGAATTTGGTTATTTTGTTGTGGATCTTAGGATTGGCCTTTTTTGTGGATTGTGAATTGGTGCCATTGTAGCACCAGCATCACTAGCTTTAATATTTGAGTATTGCTTATCATTTGATTGACTGCGCTCACTATGAATTTAGACCATCTAACGTTCTTCTTTTTGATAATGTCAAAAGGGGGAACATGAGCATAATACTACAGAGGTTTATGAAATGATCTTTAATGCTAGGTTAATCTTTGTGTCATTTATCTTAATAAAGTGCTAATCTGTGTGAAGGTCTAATTGCATGTTTGATTGCTGAATATCAGACTTTAGAGTATTATATCTGATTGCTGAATATCAGATTGTGATTATGTGCTAAATATGATGATTATATGACTAAGTATTTTTTTGTTCCCCAAATACTTAGTAATGCATGAATTGAGGGGGAACGTAATATGTGTTTGTCATCATCAAAAGGGGGGGATTTGTTGGGACTCTTAGTCCGTTTTATCTTGATGATGATAAATCCATTTTATTATAACAGTTTGATGTGTGTAACAGAGTTCTAATCAAATTGATAGCGCGGACTTCATGGAAGATCAAGTGAACGAAAAGAGTAGCTTAGCATTAGTTATGTAATTCTTCTGTTGTAATTAACTAGCTATAACTATGTGCTATTTATGAGATGTGAATATAAGGTGACGAAGTATTTTCTTAAGAGTTAAGAAATAATGAGTCATGTTAAATTCACATTTGTAGGGGATTTGAATTCATTGTTTTTTTCGAAAAAGAAGCCAAAAATTGCTTTGCAAATACATATATTTTGGTCATTTCGAAAGACACTTAAAAAAAAAAGTTTTTGTGTAAAATGTTATTGTGAAAAAACGGTTTTGTTAGAAAAAGATGAAAGATCAAGTAACAAAATTATATTTTCACAATAAAAGATTTTATCAAAAAAATATTTTCCGTTTTTTCCTTCAAAAGATTTTTGATTTCGGGTTTTAATAGAAAAATCAAAGATTTGGAAATCAGTTTTAAAAGATAGATCTTATATTTTTAATACGATATTATTCACTTTGGATAAGATAAGTTTTATTAAGAAAGATAAGATTTTTACTTGGAAAAGAAGCAGAGGTTGTTTTGTGTTATTTAAGAAGATCATACGCCTACTGCTGCATATACGCTTACACGGAAAAAGCTAATCTGCCTTGTGAGTTCTTAAATTGAAAAATAAATCCCCTCATACCAAAGAGTATGGCATTGTGTTACAGCTAGTTAAGTTGTTCTTATTGATCCTCGTATATGCTTATCTAAGAAGCACTGGTTAACGAGGCCTTTAAATACTTCTGTAATTTAGTTAGTATCATTTAGAGTTAAGTGTTGCGTAGGACTACTAGGGTTAGTATGGGGAAACTAATTTGTTTCAAACATTTAATATTTTGAGTTAAATATTAATAAGAGAATAGGTAGGGTGGACGTAGATCTCAGAGTTGGGATTTGAACCATGGTAAATCAGTGTATCTTACTTATTATTTCCGCTGCTTAATTGTCTCAAAGTGGAAAACGAAGTTTACCATTCATGGCACAGTGCTTAGCACAGTGCCATAAAGTTCATTTTTGCGAAAATTCGATTTAATTCAACGCCCCTCAATTCAACGCCCCCTTCTTGAGTTTTCACTTGCATTCCAACATATGCAATTTCAATCATTATGGTTGGTTATTTTCCATATTTTAGATTATTGGAGGTTACGAGAATACAAGGGACTCAAAGAGTTATAATTATTCAAAATCTGTCGTATATTTGTTGAATACTTGAATTATTTTAATTGTTTGAATACTTAATTTGTTGTATTTTTGTAGTTTTATTTGGTTGTAATATGGATTATTAATATTTTTATTTACTTTTGGTATGAAATGTATTATGAAGTACTTTTGATAAAAAAAATTGATCTTATTATGCGATTGGTAATTGATGGTAAACTACCATCTCAAAAATACTAGATCTACCCCTGCCTACAAGTCTAAGAATTGAATCCCTAAAGTCATACCGGCTATTGAAATATAGATGCCACTCTACACAACAGTCAACAGACGAAACAATCCAATCCTAGTATGATGTTATTTTTTGATTTACATCATTTCGTGATTTAATGATCCGTGATTTGTCAATGGAAAAATTGCCTAGAATAATGCAACCTTTCGATTATTCTCAAATAATGCAACTTTAATACCCCATTTATTTTAAATAGGACAAATGACCGGTAACCTGAAGCATTGGTAATTTTTTATTTAAAATTTTAAAATTAAATTAATATATTAATATAAATAAAATTAAAAAATAAAACCCCCCCCCCCCAAACCCCCACCCCTCCCCACACCCCCACCCCAGCCCCAACCCCCACGAAACTGCACAGTAACCACCTCCCCACACCGGACGACCCCCCCTCTGTAACGCCAGACCCACCTCCCCCACCCTCCCCACCCCCTCCATTCCCTTGCTTCACTGCTTCTAGATTTTGCCGCCACAGCAACCTCGGCAAACTGCCGTCGGAAAAAGGAATCGTCGATAACCGTCGGCCTCTTCCTTAGCATCATCAAGCTCGAAGCTACCGAAAAATTCACCAGCGCCGGTCTTAGATTTCGCCGGAGGAATCAACGGTCTTAGATTTTTCGATTTTGTACTTCTTCAAAGTGTCAATGCGGTTTTCACGCTGAATGTTGGTTCGCCAGCGCCTTTCACCGGAGGAGTTAACGGTGTCGGCGACTTGGAGCCACTGTTGTTGACGGAGGTTTCCGCGGTTGAGAGCGAGGTGGTGGGACCCCCATGCTTCGATGAGCGAGTGGGTTGCTTCTTCCTACCAGCAGTCTTCCCGGAGAACTGGCGAAGGGGTGAGGTTGGCGGCGCCTCTGGGTGTTCATGGCTGGGAAAGGGAGGAGGTGGGAGGTGGGATGTGGGTGGGGGAGGAGAGAGGGTTGGCGTGGGGTTGGGGGGTTGGTTTGAATTTTTTTTTTTTTTTTGTTTTTTTTTTGGTTTTATTTTACTTATTAAAATTGTTTATGAGAGCCAATCATTATGCGACAAGTGTACTTTTTTACCTATTCTACAAGTCCTAACCGGCTTTGTCCTGTTTAAAATAAATAACTGTAAAAATTGGATAGGTTCGGTCTATGGTCATTGGACCTCCTAATCGGGTATTAAGGTTGCGTTATTCCAGAATAATCGAAAAGTTACATTATTATTTACAAATCGCCAAAAGATTGCATTATTCTAGACAATTTTTCCTTTGTTAATCTGTTTTCTCAAAGAAATGGGTCATCTTTTCTTGAAATTTTCTTTCTTTTAATAAAAACAAATTAGGCATAAACACCTCAAAGTACAAAATGCACAGCAAATATTTATTGCATTTAGTTGTCAACAAAAATTACAATAGCATATTTCTTTAACAAGTTGTTTTATCTAGAAATATTCACCACGAAGTTCCCTAAGGACTCTACCATGGGGAGAATCAGGATCACCTCTCATCTTATTCCACTTCCATATTTCAACAGCTCTCAACAATGTATCCTCAGCTGTTTCAAGTTGTTCTGGTTTCCACACAATCACTCCTGGATCACCACCATAATACGACGTCGGGCTATCGGTGGCCTGTGTTATGGGCTTCCTTGTATCAGCAAACTCCAATTCTGATAGAGGAGATGCCTTGTGGTGTTTGAAGTACTCCTTGTTGTCTTCCTCTTGGGCTTTCTTTTGGGCTTTCTGGGCTTCAGCATCATCTGATGGACTCGTCTGTTTACATTTATAACGCCGTTGTTGAGTATTGGGCTCCGATGGGCTGCCCACCTCTGTATGTCCTATGGTTGGTGGAGAAGACATGGGTGACTTTGGTGAAACAAACGGGTCTTGCTCATAGGCTTTTGTTCGGCCCACCTCTTCCTCCTCTGTATCTTCTCCCTGCACCAATTCAATTAGATTCTAAGTTAGTTTATCATTTCTCTTGTCTCCCACAATTTAATTAAATTCTAAGTTAGTATGTCCATTACTCTTGTCTCCCATAGATACGTATGGCCTCCATTGTCCACTCATATATTTGCACCTTTAGTTACATCTACCATTTCTTATAAAAAATGTTTCTCAACTAATATAACTGTCTACCAAAGTGGTTCAACTCACGTTAGAATGTAGAACATGAAAATTTATACTACCTCCTCCATCTCATAATTAGCCAAACTCATCAATTAAGCAAATAATAGAAGTACTTGGGACAACAAACCAACTTTAAAGATGTAAAATTACTAGAAAAGGACAAAAACAATAATAACACATACATAGGAGAAAGAAACTTTACAATAAAATATTATAAAAGTTCCATATCTCAAATAGTTAATGAAGGTATTTTAGAAATTTAATAAGATTTTATAAATGAAAATATGCGTTTGGAAAATATAGGACGGAGGGAGTACGATGGAGATGATAACATTTATTTCCGAACAGATTAGATCTAGAAATTAAAGTAAAGTAAAAGTTTTGTAGTTGACTTTAGAAATATGCCCATCAAAATTATTTTTTAAAGTAGTTATATCGTTTAATAAAATACAATAATATTACAATAAACATGTAATAAAAATTAATGACGGTATATTATGTTGAACAAAATAACCATTATATTAAAGGGCATAAACCTAATTAGAGGTATATGGCCTTATGTTTATGGGGGTCTAGAAAGAAAAACCTGAGGCGGGTCGCTGGAATGAATGGCAGGGTCAGCGGGAAGACCAGTAGGCATAGGAGCATATCCTTGAGTTGGGGCTTTTCCTATGCTAGTCGCTGAATTATCTTCTTCTTCTTGGGTTACATATCTTCTACTACTTATTCCCCAATTTGCACCTAACCTACTCTTCCTACCATATCCACACATGCCTCTTCTTAAGCTCCATTGCAACATCTTTCACTCTCTCTCACTTTTTCTTCCTTTTTCTTTAATTTTTTGGGTGTTGCCAATCTAGTTGCTGTTTATATTTGAACTTTGGATAAAACCTAGAATGTTCGTTCATAATTAGTGAACTATAAGTCTATAATAGTGTCATAAGAAGTTCTGGAATATGTAATAAAGTTCTTAATAAAATCACTGGGTTGTGACTCGGGAGAGAAAAATGTCGACGTGTAATATGATAGTGGAGACTTCTGGATTCAAGTTTTACGTGTCATATTTGTGGTTCTTGGGCTTCTAAAATGTCCAGAAGATAATACTTAGACCTTAACTGACTGGTTCATGATCCCTTAATCAGGGCTTTATCATACTTGGGCTTGCTATGTCCAATTGTCCACTACTATGTCCAATTGTGGGAGACAAGAGTAGAGGACAATTGGACAATTCTAAGTTACTAGTTTCCTACAACCCCATACAAACCACCTACACAACGCGGCCCACGTTCCATACATCTCCACCTATCTTAATTACTTAATCATTTGACTATTTTTTTAGGCCCGACTAAGATCATATACAACGCTTGCATAAGACCTTGCGGCTATATACAACTTTTATTATACTCTCAGATGTACACTGAGCATGGTACATGTAAGGATATTTTTGCTTAAATAGATTTGGGTGTATCATCAAAATATTTTTTTTGTTTAAATAGACTTGGATGTACCATGCTCGTGATATACCCGGGACTATAATGCATATTCTCGCGGGTATATAATCATATAGGGCCTCAAAGTGAATGTTTGTATACAAAGAAATTGCTAGACCAACTCACTAAATAATAGTCTTTAGCATAGCTAAGGATGTGTCAAATCATGTTTTTCAAATGGGGTGTATAACTCGAGTTCGGTTCCCCAACCTCTCACACTTAATAAACAGTCCATTTAGTGTAGGAAATCAAGAAAAATGTTCTCCAATATTTTGATAGAGAAAGTCCTATATCAAATACTCCCTGCGTTTTTGTTTTTCTAATAGAGATACTCTTCAAGCCATCACCAACCGGCTCAAAATCCAGGCTAGACCTAAATCGGCCCATCACATACCACTAAATTGCACATTCATGAATGAATCTAAAAGTTAATACTTACTCGGTAGAAAACTAAAACTAGAAATAAAATAACAGCAAAAATGGAAATTTAACATGAAACGCAAGAAATATTAGTCTAAATAAATTGAGCTGCCTAGTTCAAAGTTTAAACCACTCCTTACATGGCTAATTGGTTAGTAATTCAACCTTCTAGGAGACTGTTCTCTTCACCTTATTTTCAGTTCAGCTCCAATCAGTTCAATTCATTATTTAAACATTTCGTTATTATTATTATTGATCTAATTTATTTTATTAATTACTCATACTATTATTAATATTATTGCTATATATTTATTTAATTATCATATCTTTAATCACTTTTCTTACTATAGTTATTATTTTGAACTAACCAAATCGAACCACATAAAATGGTTTAGTGCGGTTTACCCATATTTTATCCTAATATGAGTATTCTTATTTGCAATTGTTGTTTTATTTACCAACTACATATTCATTATCAAAATCATACAAATAAGTTTTAAAAAATCTAGAAGATATTGTAAAAATTACAAACCTAGTAAAACTATTACCATTACTATTTAAAGTACAAAATTGTCATTAAGTCGAATATTAAAGACATTTTGGTCATTTGTGGTGCGGTTTAGTTTATAAATATTATAGACCAACCCAAAACCACAAATCGCGGTTTGGTCAAAAATACAACTACTTTTCTGAGCCCATAAATCAACCTAAACCGCGCCAAAATGTTTTATGTTGCAATTTTGTGTTGTTCGGTCCAATTATTATTATTTGTTCTAACCATTGTTATTATATTTTTACTTCTTATTATTTTAATAGTAATATTAATTTATTTTTTAAACATTGTGGTTATTATATACTAGTCATCATCAAGTATTAATAAGTTATAATAATAGTTATTTCTTAATATTATCAACATTAATTTTTATTAATTTGTTAATTTCAATATTCTTTTTCATTTATAATAATCATTTAATTACAACTAAAATAATAAATATTATTCTTAATTATTACCCCATCCTTTTTAATAGGGACATTTTTCTATTTAGGGATTTTTTTAATCGGAAGATTTCTAGCTTCTTCATTAAATGGTAGGTTGCCCAACTAATTATTTCCCTTATCTCGTACTTTTTCTTTCATTCTCTCTACCAATTCCACTTTTCCTTAATTTTACCATCATTCTTTCTTACTTTTGGGCTTCTTTTTTTTCCTCCGTGCGCAAAAGCAAACGTCCCTATTAAAAAACGGAGGAAATTTACCATTATTAAAATTATTTATATTCATTATGATTATGTAATTATTTATTAATGTTTAATTATTATTTATTACTAGTTACAATGCAATTCAAACCCATTCGGTTCAGTTTACCTTCATTCAATTCATTTTAGTTTCACTTCAGTTTAGTTATTTTATGCCAAAGAGCACATGCCTTAAGATACTTAAGTCATGTTCTTTTGGCCTGTAAAGAATTAAAATTAATTGAACTGAATTGAATTGCATCTAACTACAAATCCTGACTCAATAGGAGCTAAAATTAACTGAAATTAACTAAACTTACCCGATCTGGATTGAAATTAACTAGACTCGCCTGAACTGAATTGAAATTAACTGAACTTAACTCAATTTAAATTTATTACAGACCAAAAGAACAAGGCCTTAATGGTCGGATTCAAGCCAAGTTGGGTCAAGTCATGACCAATTGGTCCAAAATCCAGGCTAGACCTAAAACAACCCATGACATATAGTCCTCTACCACAAAATTGCAAATCCAACTTGTTTCTGCCAAGAAACTTAAGATGATATGATTGATGATTTTGGGATGATCACATGCAGCCTTTGCTCGAACCACGTGCCAGCTGGATGACCTGCAAAACAGACGGAAGACTAACCCGGGGGCTTTCCGGGCGTAGCCGCTCCGATGCCTAAGTCAGCGATGCGGAGTTGTGATGGGAAAGATGATGTAAGCTTATGTAAGCAATAAAAGGGGTAGGTAGAGAAATGATTGATTACCCTTTACTGGTTGGATGGTTGATGCTTTTATAGGCAGAGATTCCTGGAGAAGGAATCTAGCGATATGAGATCCTTGCTGTTATAATTTATGGTTCCTGGTTATCTGGAGTAAGGGCATTTTTGTCCTTTCCATAAGGGATTAGGTTGCCACAAGGTGGGCCCAAACAATTAGCCTCGCGCCAAGGGCGTAAACCGTAATGACCCCGTGAATTGGCGGATTGGGCCGTTGGCGAAATGCGATTTTGACCAAGTGTTTTAAGAGTTGAGGCTAACACTTGTATACTTTGATTGGTGTAGTCCGAGGGAGGCTGTAGATGGGCTGTCCCGAATTCCGAGGGCGGTTATGTGGGACTAACCTAGGAATTCTGAGGGCGACCATATGTGGGAGTAACCTAGGAATTCCGAGGGCAACCATATGAGATTTGGCCTTGGAACTCCGAGGACAGTCATAAGTACTGTTTTAGGGTTTCCTAGGACAATGAGGGTGTTATTTACCAAACACTGGCCTCCCTAGTGTTGTTCATCATGTGCCGAGGGAGGTATGAGAGTACTATTCCTTGGATTCCGAGGGCCTCCTCGAACACTGTTCATTGTGTGCCGAGGGAGGTGTAGTGATAAACCCCTCGGTTTCCGAGGACCTCCTTGATCATGTGCCGAGGTATATTGGTGACGTGCCTCGGATTCCAAGCGCCTACATGATACTTAGTCATATTTTGACTAAGTTGAGATGAGTTGTGTCCATGATTCCGAGGACGACCATTAGGCAAGGTAGGGTGTCGGAATACACTAAGGGCTAATGAGCCCCTTATGTATTCCGAGCACCTACATGGTACTTAGTCATATTTTGACTAAGTTAGGATGAGTGATGTCCATGATTCCGAGGACGACCACTAAGCAAGGTAGGGTATCGGAATACACTAAGGGCTAATAAGCCCCTTGTGTATTCCGAGCACCTACATGGTACTTAGTCATATTTTGACTAAGTTAGGATGAGTGATGTCCATGATTCCGAGGACGACCATTAGGCAAGGTAGGGTGTCGGAATACACTAAGGGCTAATAAGCCCCTTATGTATTCCGAGCACCTACATGGTACTTAGTCAAAATGACTAAGTTAGGATGAGTGATGTCCATGATTCCGAGGACGGCCACTAAGCAAGGTAGGGTATCGGAATACACTAAGGGCTAATAAGCCCCTTATGTATTCCGAGCACCTACATGGTACTTAGTCATATTTTGACTAAGTTAGGATGAGTGATGTCCATGATTCCGAGGACGACCATTAGGCAAGGTAGGGTGTCGGAATACTTTAAGGGCTAATAAGCCCCTTGTGCATTCCGAGCACCTACATGGTACTTAGTCATATTTTGACTAAGTTAGGATGAGTGATGTCCATGATTCTGAGGACGACCACTAGGCAAGGTAAGGTGTCGGAATACACTAAGGTCTAATAAGCCCCTTATGTATTCCGAGCACCTACATGGTACTTAGTCATATTTTGACTAAGTTAGGATGAGTGATGTCCATGATTCTGAGGACGACCACTAGGCAAGGTAGGGTGTCGGAATACGCTAAGGTCTAATAAGACCTGTATGTATTCCGAGCACCTACATGGTACTTAGTCATATTTTGACTAAGTTAGGATGAGTGATGTCGGTGATTCTGAGGACGACCACTAGGCAAGGTAGGGTGTCGGAATACGCTAAGGTCTAATAAGCCCCTTGTGCATTCCGAGCACCTACATGGTACTTAGTCATATTTTGACTAAGTTAGGATGAGTGATGTCGGTGATTCTGAGGACGACCACTAGGCAAGGTAGGGTGTCGGAATACGCTAAGGTCTAATAAGCCCCTTGTGCATTCCGAGCACCTACATGGTACTTAGTCATATTTTGACTAAGTTAGGATGAGTGATGTCCATGATTCCGAGGACGACCACTAGGCAAGGTAGGGTGTCGGAATACACTAAGGGCTAATAAGCCCCTTATGTATTCCGAGCACCTACATGGTACTTAGTCATATTTTGACTAAGTTAGGATGAGTGATGTCCATGATTCCGAGGACGACCATTAGGCAAGGTAGGGTGTCGGAATACACTAAGGGCTAATAAGACCTTTATGTATTCCGAGCACCTACATAGTACTCAGTTATATTTTGACTTAAGTTAGAATGAGTGGTGTCCGTGATTCCGAGGACGACCACTAGGCAAGGTAGGGTGTCGGAATACACTAAGGGCTAATAAGCCCCTTAGGTATTCCGAGCACCTACGCGGTACTTAGTCATATTCTGACTAAGTTAGGATGAGTGATGTCCATGATTCCGAGGACGACCACTAGGCAAGGTAGGGTGTTGGAATATACCAAGGGCTAATAAGCCCCTTATGTATTCCGTGCACCTACATGATATTTAGCCATATTTCTACTAAGTGATATGACAGCTGTTTATGGGAAATTGTGCTTTTGAGGTGATGGTGTCTTTTGACAAGACTTGTACTTTGTCTTGAAAAGGGCGTTTGATATATTTGTGGTGGCACTGTTGATCGAGTCCAACACATATTAGGCTTATTGGGCCAAGAAGAGGTTGTCGTGCGTGCAGCTTATTGAGGGTGAACAGTGTCGGAGAGGGGATATTTAATGTTGGTAGTTGAGTTTTCATTTTCACTTTTGCATTCTCACCAACTTTCTCTCTGTGCTTTCTCTCTCTTAAACTCTTGAGTGTTCTTGCTCCCTTTGAAGATCTTCAAACCCCTTTAAACCCAGGTACGTTTTCCTTTTGTGTTTTGCCTCCTTTGCTTTAATTGAATTTGAATAAGGCCATTTGAGCATTGTGTTTGATAAATAATGGATGCTCAATCCGATCCGAGCACTTCCCACACTGTTTTTGTTTTTGAATCTGAGGGGGTGTTTGGTGAGGAACTTGACCCAATAATACACGAGGGGATTCCAATGACCTGTGACTCGGAAAGTTTTGAGGAGGAGTCCGAGGGGGAGATTCCTTATCCATGGGAGGTTTCCGTTGCCTTTCCATCTAATAAACGTAGTTACTTAGATTCTTTTTTAAAAAATGGTGTAGTTATTGTCCGAACACCGACCATGACCGAGGAGGAGGCGAGCACGTCGGGAGCCGAAGTGGTGTACCCAGCGTTAGATCCCGAAGGGGGTCCAGCTAACTATTTTAATAAACCGGTGTGGTTGGCCTCTTTGGATAGGGAAATAGAGTACTTCAGCGCCGGGTATTTTGTAAAGAACCCGTATATGTTGTATAAACCGAAGGCCGTTGCTACCGTGTTGACCCCGCCGCCGGGGTGTATAGCTGTGTATAAGGCGGATTTTGAGATGGGGCTTAGGTTTCCGTTGCACCCTTTTATTAAGGAATTGCTGAATGAGTACAACCTAACCATTTCCCACCTTCTTCCGAACACATGGGGTTCGATTAATGCTGTGTTAGCTATCTGCGGAATGTTAGGTGTCCGCTGCACGGTGCGATTGTGGAGAAACATGTTCAAAATAATGGAGGCGCCGACTGAGCGTCACGGATCCGGGTGGTGGCTTTTTCAGGCCCGTCCTATGTACAAAGTGCTCGAGAGGCCGGTTACTAGCCAAAAGGAATTCCGAAGGGAGTTTCTCTTTGTTTACCAGGGTGAAGGTTGGGATATCCCGATTGTTCATCATCGCGATGAGGCCAACGTCTACCTCAACCTTCGGGTTCCAGAGATGTCTGAGGAGGAGGCTGTTGCGGCTTTGTATTTTAGTAAGGAGTTGAGGATAGTGGACGGTTGTGAGGCTTGGGTCCCCCCTAACTGGCTTCCGAGACCGGGGTTGTTGACGAATGACAACTTTCTATCAGCCGTCGACATTAGCTCGGCTTACAATAGGGGTAAATATTTGCACATTTGTTTCTGTTGAACTAACTTGTATTCATACTTAGCCTTTTTGTTGATTACAGACATTGCCCTAGGTCTATTGGACGCTGACATGGCCGAGAGGATGACCGCTCGTCAGCTTATGGCCGAGAGGCTTCGCCAAGACTTGGCAGCCAAAAAGATAGCCGTTCCGGCACAACCAAAGGTATTTCAGTTTTGTTCGACGACCTGGCTTGTCTTTCTGATTTTTCTCTTACTGACCTTGTTCGTTTGCCTTTTATGTTAGGACCCGCAACACCCTCGGAAGAGGAAGAGCCGATCTAAGAAGGTGATTATGGCTCCGAGGGAGATGCCGGCAGTGGTGAGTGGAGCTACTGTGGCGACTGCAGTAGCTTCGGCTGAGAGTTCTCAGCCCTTGGCCGAGGGGACTTCGTCTTCCCCTCATACTATTGAGGTGGCCCATCAGGAAGAGGAGATTCAACCTCTCCTCGGTTTCGAGACAGAAACCGAGGAGCCATCATCAAAGCGGCCTAAGACGGCTGCACCTTGGAACCAGCTTTCCAAGGCAGAGACCCGGCTTTGGGTGAAGAGGGCTATGGCGGTCCTTTACACTAATGAGGACGAGTCTGCCTTGGACCTCGTACCCCCCGAGGACGAGGTAACGCAGCTCCACGCCTCTTGGCTTGATGTAAGTATCCGATGTCTGATATTGGTGTTTGCAAATTATATATTTCGGCTTCGAACTCTACAACTTTGTTTGATTTTGCAGCTGTCTGTTCGGATGACTTATTTGTCCCGACAGCGCTACGAGGCTAGCCAGAGGCTGAACGAGGCCGAGGACAAGTTGAAGGTACTCTAGGAGAAGCAATCAAAGCACCATGACGAGACCTGGAAGCTGTCCGAGGCCCTCCGGGTGTCTGAGTCTGAGCTTGATCGCGCTAAGAAGGCAATTGAGGCCGATCAACAAGATTTCGAGGAAGAGCGAGCTTCTCTTCGTTGTCAGATTGCTGACTTAATGAGGCAAAGGGACGAAGATGTCTCCAGATCCGAGGGCCTGGCTAAGGAGCTGTCTGAGGCCAAGGAGAAGTTAAATCAGGCCCATCCTCCTGCTGCCCAACTAAAAAGGTTGGAAGACTCTGATGAGGGCAAGCAGGCTTTGTCGGCCTGGTTGGAGAGTTGGAAGGATTCCAAGGCCGGGGAGTCTTATTGTGCCAAAATCGGCCAGAAGAGCCTTGAGATCGGAATTACCGAGGCTACTCGTCGGTTTGAGGCGGCCTCTCAAAAGCTCGGGGTGGATTGGTCTGCTCTTCTTACTGCCTACAAAGAGGTGGGTGATGCCGAGGATGCGGTTATGCTGAAGGAGATGGCCGATGAGTTGGAGGCAGATCTTCAGACTGATGGGGAGGATGAGGATGATGGCGGTGAGGAAGGAGATGATGAAGAGGAGGATGACGGTGCTGGACCGGGTTTAGAGTAGATTTATAATATTCCGAGCACTTGTAAACTTCATCCTGTGTTTATTTTGAACTTCCCGTTTTGTAATGATCATATTTTGACTCTAAATGAATGCAATTCCGTTTGCAATTTGAAGTCTTTTGCATTGTTGTTATTGTTAATTCCGATGTCTCTCCTTTTTGGTAGCCGAAGGCTGTTCTAATTAGGTGTCCTTCGGACGACCTGTCTTTTGTGGACGTTCTCGGATTTTCACGTTAAAATTTCACATGGGAATCCGAGAAGTCCTTACGGTGTCCGAGGGACGACCATGTTGGTTTTCTTGTTTGAACTTAGCATGTAAAACTTAAGTTGGTACACTTTCATTACTATTAGCCCCAAAGTACAAACGAGTAAATAAAGAGTTGCCCGAGGGCTTACATAGCTTTGTTGCTAGACGGAATTTCAAATGTAATACTTCTTCAGATTGTCGGCGTTCCATGGGCGGGCTAGTGGGACTCCGTCACTAGACTCTAGCCGATAGGTGCCAGGCTTGATGACTTCCGTGACTTTGTATGGGCCTTCCCAATTCGGACTAAGTTTTCCTTGTAGGTGGGACTTGCCAGTGGCTTCTAGTTTCCGCACTACCCAATCGCCCAACTGAATGGGCCTGTGTTTGACTTTTTTGTTGAAAAACCGAGTCATCTTCTGCTTGTATGCTATGGCCTTCAGTAGGGCGTTACCTCGAACTTCAGGTAGTAAGTCAAGGTTGGTTGGTTTATCGACCATGTTTTCTTCGTAGTCATAAAATGTAATCCGAGGGGAAGGAACCCCGATCTCTACTGGTAGTACCGCTTCGCTTCCGTAGACCAACTCAAAGGGGGAGTGGCCTATAGCTTCTTTGACTGTGGTTCGGGCCGACCAAAGAACACCGGATAAGTCATCCACCCATGCTCCTTTTGCTTCGTCCAGGGCCTTTTTGATGCCATTGAGCACAATTTTGTTAGCTGCTTCGGCTTGGCCGTTCGTTTGCGGGCGGGACACAGCTGAAAATCTCGTTTGGATGCCAAATTGGTTGCAGTAGTCTCTGGTGAGGCCGCTATTGAATTGGGACCATTGTCTGAGATTAGGATCCTTGGTACCCCGAACCTGGTGATTATGTTTCTCCAAATGAAGAGTTGAACCTGTTTGTCCGTTATGGTAGCTAATGGCTCGGCCTAAGTCCATTTGGTGAAGTAGTCGATGGCAACTATTAGGAATTTCCGTTGTCCTGACGCTGCTGGGAAGGGTCCGAGGAGATCCATGCCCCATTTGTCGAATGGCAGAGTGGCGTGCATTGATGTGAGCTTGTTGGCTGGTTGGCGTGGTATCTTCCCGGACAATTGGCATTTCTCACATCTTCTGACCAAGTCTTTTGCATCTCCTTTAAGTGTTGGCCAGTAGTATCCGGCTCTTAGTGCTTTCCCTGCTATTGTACGAGCACCCTGATGTCTACTGCAAGCGCCTTCATGGATTTCCCGAAGTATGTAGTTGCCATCCTCGGGAGTAACGCATCGGAGTAATGGGTGAGTATAGGACTTTTTGTACAGCTGTCCGTCGTGCCATACAAACGACTTAGCGAGCTTCTTGATTTTGTCTATTTCTTTCTGTTCCGAGGGGAGTGCATTGTCTCTTAGGAAGCTGATCAACCTGTCCATCCAAATTGCCGAGCGATCTAAGGTTAGGGTGGTGCATCCCGAGGGGTCACCGTTATGCCATGAACTGGGCTCACTGAGCACTTCCCACATGATTGTCCGAGGTGTTAGTCCTTCTGCCGAGCTGGCCATCCGTGCAAGTGCGTCGGCCTGTTGGTTTTCTGACCGAGGGATGTGAGATATCTCAAATTCCCGAAGAGTTTGAGTAATGCTCTTTGCCTTTTGCAAGTATTTTTTCATGTTTTCTTCTTTAGCTTCGTATTCTCCATTCATCTGTCCGACTACCAACTGCGAGTCGGTTTTTGCATGTATTTTCTGTGCCCCGACTGTCTTGCATAGCTGCAGTCCGAGGATCAAGGCTTCGTACTCTGCTTCATTGTTTGAGGCCTTGAAGTCGAACTTGATGGCATGCTCTAGTTTCTCTCTTTCCGGGGGTTTAATGACGAGTCTTCCCCACTTCCCAGTTTGGACGAGGAGCCGTCGACATTTAACTCCCAAACACCATCGTCATTTTCAGGCGGCCGACTAGTGCATTCAGTGATAAAGTCGGCGAGAGCTTGGGCTTTGATAGCCCTTCTGGGCTCGTATTCTATTCCGAAGTCCGCTAGCTGATCCGCCCAGTCTGTCATTCTGCCCGAGTGGTTTCTTCCTTCTATGATCTTCCTAAGGGGTTGTCCGGTTAGGACCTTGATGGGATGAGCTTGAAAGTATGGTTTGAGCTTTCTGCTAGCCATGACGAGGGCGTAAACGAGTTTTTCCGTTGAGGAGTACTTTGCTTCGGCGCCTCGAAAGACGTGGATGACGAAATAGACCGGGTATTGTGCTCCCTCTCGTTCGGCTACTAATACTGCGCTTAGAGCATATTCCGACGTTGCTAGGTAGACATATAGTGTTTCTCCTTCGAGGGGTGAAATGAGTTTTGGCAAGGTGGAGAGGTATGTTTTCAGTTGTTGGAAAGCTTGTTCAGCCTCGGTGTCCTATTCGAATCTTTTCTTTTTCAATGCTTTGAAGAAAGTGAGGCTTTTATCTGCTGAACGGGACAGGAATCGTCCGAGGGCTGCCAGACAGCCGGTTAGGCGTTGAACTTCTTTGACATTCCGAGGTGACTGCATCTTCAAGACGGCTTCAATTTTATCTGGGTTGGCCTCTATGCCCCTCTCATCCACTAGAAATCCGAGGCACTTTCCTCCTTTCACCCCGAAGACACATTTTTTCGGGTTGAGTTTCATGTTGTATGATCTTAGTGTGGCCAGTGTTTCTCTTAGGTCCGAGATATGATCATTTTCTGCTTTGCTCTTGACGATCATGTCGTCGACGTAAACCTCTATATTCCGACCTAGCTGCTTCTCAAACATTTTGTTAACTAGCCTTTGGTATGTTGCCCCGGCATTCCTCAATCCGAATGGCATCATCTTGTAGGCATGAATTCCGTGGCTTGAGATGAAGGCTGTATGGACGATGTCTTCTTCAGCCATGGGGATTTGGTGGTATCCCGCATTAGCGTCCAGAAAGCTGAAGAGGGCATGTCCGGCCGTGGAATCTATCAATCTGTCAATCTTTGGCAGTGGATGGTCGTCTTTCGGGCATGCTTTGTTCAAATCAGTGAAGTCGACGCACATTCTCCAACTTCCATTGGATTTCTTTACCAAAACGACGTTGGCCAACCATTCGGTGTATCGACACTCTTGTATGATATCTGCATCAAGCAACTTTTTGATTTCTTCCCCGGCGGCTCTGTTCCGTTCTGGCCCTTGGTGCCTTAGTTTCTGCTTCACTGGGAGATAGCCCTCTTTTATGTTCAGGTGATGGCATATAACAGAGGGGTCTATGCCTGGCATATCCGACTCCTTGTAGGCGAAAACATCTTTGAATTCTGTCAGTACAGCTATGATTTGGTTTCTGAGCTCTCCTTTAATGGTTTTTCCGATCCTGACTGAGTGGCCTTTGTTAGAATCAATGACTACTTCTTCGTCGGCTGGTTGGGGGCGAGTGAATTGTTTTGAATTATCTGTTGTAAAGATCCCTATGCAGTCCGAGGGGTTTGGTTCCGTTTCAGCTTTTCTCTTCTGGCCAATCTTGCTCGATTCCGAGGGATTGGTGTTTTTCAAACTATTGACATAGCATTCTCTGGCTGATTGTTGATCTCTGTATACCTTTCCAACAGTCCCTGAGTCTGTCTCGTATTGTAGTAGGAGCTGGTACACCGAGATGGCTGCCTTCACCTTGTTTAGTGTTGGCCTCCCCATGATGATATTGTAAGGAAGAGGAACATCTACCACCAAGAAGTCGATGGGTAGGCTTCGTCCTTTCCTTTCTCACCGAGCCTGACTGGCAGTTTAACCGTTCCTACGGGGTGCACTAAGTTGCCCCCGAAGCCTATCAGCGGCTGGTTGATGGGAGTAACGTCTTGCTCGTTGTATTTCAAGTTTTTCAGGCATTCTAGGGTGATGATGTCTGCCTACGACCCACTATCTATGAGGACTCTTTTGACCTTTGAATTGGCGACCTTCATTTCGATGACCAGGGGGTCATCATGGGGGGTCTGCAAGGACCGAGAGCTTTCTCCAAATGTCATAACTGGACAATTAGGCTTGTCCGTTTGCACTGGCAGCACTTGTTGTTTGAGCTTTTGTAGGTGGCCCTTTCTTCCTCGGCCGGTTAGGCCTCCGGACGCGAATCCGCCAGCGATTACACCCACGTATCCGTCGGTGTGGTCGCTGTCGGCTCGGTCCATGTCGGTAGCTTTCTCTTTACCTTTATGCCGTGGGGAATCTTTTAAATAACCATTCAGCTTGCCCTGATCCGCGAGATGGTCGAGGGCCTTTTTTAGTTCCCTGCAGTCTTTTGTGGAATGGCCGCAATCTTTGTGGTATTCACACCAAAGTTTCTTGTCCCTCCGAGTGCTGGAGGTTTTGATGGGGGGAGGACGAGGAAGCATTGACTTTTCTTTCAAATCTAGGTAGATTTCTCTCCGGTTCCTGTTGAAACGAGGGTCTTCCCCATTGTCCGAGTGTCGCAACAATGTTGGGGGTAGGCCCTGTCTCGACCTTCTCGACACCTCTCGGGTGTCCTTTGTTTCTTCCCTCTTCTTTTTGTGGTCTTTTGTCGGTTTGCAGATTTCGGTGGCTTGAATGAACTTCTGAGCCCGATCCATAGCTTCCGTGAATGAGTTGACTTGGTTTTCGGCCAATTGCCATTTAAACTTCCCAGACAAGAGCCCCGACATCAGGGCCGTGAAAGCTACGGCATCGTTTAAATCCGACACCTTCATTGATTCCTCATTAAACCGTTTGATGTAATCACCCAGGCTTTCATTGTCTTGCTGTTTGACACTCATCAGGTGGATGCTGGTCTTCTTGTGTCTTCGACCGGCAACGAAGTGTTGGAGGAAGAGGGCTTCCAACACTGGGAAACTCGTAATGATTCCAGGGGTCAATCCGGAAAACCAGCTGAGGGCCAACCCTTTAAGTGTTGTTGGGAAGAACCGACACCATGTGGCTTCGCATCCCGTTTGTACACTTAGGTGGGCTTTGTATGCCGCCATGTGGTCTGCTGGATCTGTCCCGCCACCGTAGTGCTCAATCGGTGGGACTTTTACCTTTCCAGGGCTGGGAGTATCCATGATCTGTTTGCTGAAAGGGGTCATGAAGGAGAGTACTCCTGAATTTCCGAGGGGAGGCCCATCCTCGTGATATGATGAAGCGCTTGCCTCGGTATTCCCTGATGTCCTGACCGACCCGCGTAGTGTTCGTACCGACCAAGATGGACTCCTTCGGGATGTCGCCCTTGCTGAGTGCGCTTCTTCGTGTCGGTTAGGCTCAGTTCGTCTGGTTGGTACATTGGGCCTTTCTCGCCTTCTGTTCAGCATGTTTCTTACATCCTCACCCCGCCTGAGGAGCCTTTCTTCTATTATCCTCCGAGCGTCGACCCCGCGATTTGGTCTGTGCCCTTCACTCCTTGCAGTCCGAGGCACTCTCATCGCAGGAGTGAGTATCTGTTGTGCGGGGTCCCTTGTTATCTGGGGGGATCTTTCCCGCTCTCTGTTTGTTTCATTTACCCGTGGACCTTGTCCCCCATTGAGAGGTGGTGTGGGCTGAGTGTTCGACAAGCGTTGACTTCCTTGGATCGCCTGGACAAGGTCATTAATTCTCGAATTCATTATGGCCTCGAGGTGTTAGAGGTCGAACCTGGTGACCGAGAGGTCCCCATGTCTGTCTCTCCGAGGTTGTCCGTTCCCATTCCCGATTGGCTGCTCTTGATTGACAGGTTGTATGACTTCTTGAATGATGGGCTCATTCTCGGCAGCTGGAGTGGTTCTGCGTGGTCTGACCATGGCTTTTTGTCGACTGACTTTTGTATATCCCCACAGACGGCGCCAAACTGTTTCTGCCAAGAAACTTAAGATGATATGATTGATGATTTTGGGATGATCACATGTAGCCTTTGCTCGAACCACGTGCCAGCTGGATGACCTGCAAAACAGACGGAAGACTAACCCGGGGGCTTTCCGGGCGTAGCCGCTCCGATGCCTAAGTCAACGATGCGGAGTTGTGATGGGAAAGATGATGTAAGCTTATGTAAGCAATAAAAGGGGGTAGGTAGAGAAATGATTGATTACCCTTTACTGGTTGGATGGTTGATGCTTTTATAGGCAGAGATTCCTGGAGAAGGAATCTAGCGATATGGGATCCTTGCTGTTATAACTTATGGTTCCTGATTATCTGGAGCAAGGGCATTTTTGTCCTTTCCATAAGGGATTGGGCTGGCCACAAGGTGGGCCCAAACACAACTGAGAATCCTAATGTTGATACTTGATAGAGAACTGAAAAAACCAACCACATGTTGTCGTTGATTTGGAGGTTTGAATAGCCAGTTGAGAGGATCCAAGATGAAACGTTGCTTTCTTTCATCGGTTTGCGTTCTCTAAGGCTTCATATTTTATAAATTTTAATATTACTCTTTCAGCTAAATAAGAGAAAAATTATGTACCTCCAAATTCCCTGTTTTTGATTTCAAACAGCATTGACATACGTCACTATTCAAAGTTGGAAAATTGATTGTGGGCCTCGTGGCCAATGCAATAGCCACTAAGATTACAAGTGATGTCCAGCTCTTCTATTTTGAATCCTCTTTTTGAACTTTCTCAATATATCAAAAACACAAATAGTAACATAAAGAGTGAGGAATAGCTCATTCATCCCCTTCGATTCCAAAATGTCTTAAACATTGATTCTAAGTAGTTGTTTGGTTGAAATGAGAAATCAAGGGAAATGAAAATTTCTAGGAATTGGAAATATGGTGAGTTGTTTAATTAACAATAAAATAGCAAAATGGAAGAATTAAAAATTCCTAGAAATTTTGAGTTCCCACAAAATGGAGGAAATTACTTACCTAAAAGGACCTAGGTAAGTAGAAATTCTCATGAAAATTTAATTCCCCATTATCAACCAAACAATTCAATCAGATTCCCGTGAATTTGATGTAGGTATTTATTTTCTGTGAATTGCAATTTCATGGGAATTTTGACTTCCCATGTATACCAAACGACCACTAAGTTTCTAACCCTCTTGCCTTATTGGCTATTTAAGGCACAAAAAACATAAATAGTAGAAAAATAAAAGAATACAGAAACATTTAGAAAGAAAATAATAAATGTGATCACACATAACAAATGTGGTTCATTATAGAACCCTGAATCCAAAATTCCTATTTTTTATAATCAAACCAGTCAAAAGAACACCAGTGTCTAATTTTACAACAATGCCCTAGTTATATGGAAAAATCCGAGAAGAAAACACAACCCCACAAAACTGCTTGGGAAGCCTAATTAGGCAGGGGTAATATTGGCAAAACAGAAATACAAGAGGACATTGGAAAAAAAAACACAAGAAAGGGGTGAAAGAGGGGGTAGTACTAATAGGGTAAGATTGTGTTGTTTTGTCAGGAAGAAGAAGGGGGTAATATTGGAAATGATGAAGACATTAAGCATAAAGAGAGCCATAAGACAAAGCCATCAAAAGTATAGCCGCTTGTTCAACTTCTCCTAATTTATCTCTTAAATTATCACTACTTTGTTTAATTCCTGAAGCTATTACTTTAATCTTCAATGGCATTCCAAGACTTCCATTGCTACCACTACTATGACTATTACTACTACTTTTGTTGCTGCTGTTGCTGTTTTTCTTCTTGTTGTTTTTGTCTACTTTTCCTTTGTCTAATCCCAATAATGCTCTTCTCTTCTTGTGATACTTGATCCCACATGCATTACACAATGTCTGCATACATATTCAAATTCATAATCAAAATCAATGATTTTAAAAACCCATTAGTAAAATAAAAAAAGACAAAAAAAAAGGGTATAAAGAAAGAGTGAAATTACCTTAGGACCAGCAGGGCCTCCTCTCCATAAAGGAGTAGTAGTTGTTTGACAATCAGTACATCTCTTGAGTTCATTACTGCTACTCTGTGATTCTGATACCGAACACTGCTATAAAAATCATAAAATTAAAAGAGTTAAAAATGACAAATTTCATCACATTCTACAACATTAACAAGAAAGCACATAAAAGAAAGAACTTACTTGTTCCTTTAGATCTAACATGGTGAAATAAAAGAAAGAAAGAAAGAAGATAAAGAGATGAATGGTTAAGAAAAGAAGTGATCAAATAAAACAGTGATCAAAAGGAGGAGAAGAAGTGATCAAAGGAAAATGGCGGGATATTGAGAAGAGTAAAGGGTGATGAGGCGGCGGGGGAGTTTTGGGGAAAAAGAAATAAGAAACAGCGGAATGAAGGAGGACAGTCACTGGGTATTTAAACTTCTGAGGGTTCACTCTTTCTTTTTTTCTCCCTCGCCGCACCCTAGTATTTATCTTTTCTTTTTTTATTTACCAAATTACCCCTGCTCTTAATAGTGCTTCTGTTTTGTGTCTAATGGGTTATGTGAGTTGGACTTTTTTAATACGATATAATAATAATAATAATACTCGTGCTGCTGATTCTTGTCTCTTGATAACTAGATTTTAAATAAGGGGGCACCAAAAAGTAATTGAATTTTAATGTTTGAAGTGGAAATAGTGTTTTGTGTGTAGTGTTGATGGTGATCACCATTCACCAAATCACGGTCAAATTTAAGTTTGACTAGTGATTTATCATTTGTACTAGGGTTAGGTTAAGGGATTTGCTGCAGCTTTGCATGATTTTTTTTATATACGAGAATGCGGCTACTTGTGTTGTAGGCAAGTGTTCATACACTATAGTTGAAGGCTAGGTTCGATTAATCTATTTATCTTTCTTAGAATCATATCATACTAAATTAGACCAACCCATTAATTCAGTTTAGACATGAATTAGACATTCTTATGATTGTCTACTTATTAGTATTTGCATTGATACAACTTTTTTATTTGGGTAATGTTATACCAGCTTGTCTTGAAATAGATCGTCTAAGTATAATGTTAAAATTAGGGGACCCTAGATTATAAAAATTTATTTGATTTCTATTGAAATTAATCAAGCTATTGAGTTATGTATACTTCTGTAATTATAGTTTTATTATTGTATTTGTTTCTCTTGGTTTAAGTTTGTTCACTTTAGAAAATAAGTGTAATGGGTTACCACAATGAGCTCGAAAAATCCCTGGATTAGAACAATAGACATGTTAGGGCTATATAAATTGATATTTTTTTTATCATAAAACCCGAACATTAAGGTTTTGAACTTTACAGAAAGTGGTCTTACCTTGACTAATGACTTTAAAAAATCTATAGTTATGTATCACTTTTGTTTTCACTGTCTTTTCTTTACAATTGATCTTTAAGACAATCCAATTACTTATATATCAGAATATTTTTAGGACGACTTTTGTAACGGGGTAGTTAATAGAAAAATGAAATTCCAAAATTGGAACAATGATCATGCGAGAGATGGTAGTCAAATATTATCGAGTAGGTATTTGACACAAGTCGTTATAATTTTTATGTAAATACATGGCTAAAACAATAGAAACGTACATCATTCCTTCTAAAAAGTTCTTCTTACGTTGATTAATTCTCTCTCAAAAATATATTCCAAATAAAAGGAAAAAAAGAGACGGGGTAACATAATAGAACAATGAGGCTGAAATTCATGAGTTAAAACAATAAATTATCATAGTATTAAATTATTTTTATCAATCACATATATTATTACAAATCCAATTAATTTTCTACAATATACACTTAATTTGAATCTTGACTAAAAAAGCCTCAAACTTCGATCTAATGATTTAAAATAATCCAATAAATTATCCATTAAAATTTCTTAATAAAATCCTAATGCGTGCAATTTTTATGTGTATAAATCTCGTTTAATATATATACTTCTTCCGTTTTCAATTAATTGATACACTTTTTGTTTCACGCTTATTAAGGAACTGGTTTAGAGTATCATCTTGCTTGTATTAAAATTTCATCGAAAAATTTACTCGTTGACACTCTGATATCGCTTCCTTGATAAGCGTGAAAAACAAAGTCTATCACTTATTTTAAAACGGAAGAAGTATATAAAATTAAGATCAAATAAAAAGATTCTTAAAATGAGAAGGGTGAGAAGGGTTTTATGAGCATATTTTTTGAACTGTATGTGCATATATTTTGAACTAGATGTGCAACTTTTTTTATCATGTGCATTTTGACATTTAAGAGCATATTTTTTAACTGGATGTGCATAGAGGGGGATCCGGTGGGAAGGATCTTAAAATGAGAAGGGTGAGAAGGATAGATACTCATTATTTTTGAACTGGATATGCATATTTAATTTTTCGACCTGTAAGTATATGCTCTTAAACGTCAAAATGCACATTCAGTTCAAAAAATATGCACATCATAAAAAGTTGCACATTTAGTTAAAAAATATGCATAAAAAATCCTTCGCACCCTTCTCATTTTAAGAATATTTTTATTTGATCCTCATATATATATAGAGGTGGAATCTGGCGAGAAGGATCTTAAAATGAGAAGGTGAGAAGGATCGATATGCATTATTTTGAACTAGATGCGAATATTTTTTGAACTGAGTATGCATATTTCACTTTTCTAGTTGTAAGTTTATGCTCTGGATACATAAAATGCACATTCAATTCAAAAAAAATATACTCCCTCTGTCTCTATTTGATGCTCCCATTTGGAATATGGGGGAAAAACCAATGCAAATTGAGGTGGATGAGAACCTTTTTTATTTCATATTGTACAAAGTGTGCTTTAGTACCTTTTTGCTTTTTAAAAAGTTAGAAAATGAAAGAAAAGTGGGTGATTGGGAAATAAAATATTCTAAAGTAGGCCATCTGTAAGACAAAAAGTAAAAAAGTGTGGTAAACAATTGGTTGTTAAAGGGTAAGATGGAGAAATAAATATTCTTAAAATGGAAAAGATTCAAAGTAGGAAGAACTTTTTGAAACATCCAAAAAGGAAAATGGGAACATCAAATTGAGACGGATGGAGTATATGATAAAAAGTACGCATATTTTGTTCAAAAAATATGCACATTCAGTATTAAAAATATACACAAAAAACCTTCTCACGTGGGGGTATGAAAATATTAAAACAATATATATTGGCCTAACTTTTATAGTAAGCATGACATGTGTCTAACTTGCATTACTCACTCAACATGTGTCCCCCTTTTCATTGGTTTAACGACACATGTACACATTTTTTTTTGGTAAATAAAAAAGATATATATCACCATAACAGAGTTCTTACACTTATTCTTGGGAGATGACAACCCTTCTAGGAAGGCTCACCATCGAGCCATGAATAATTAATTACACATTAGCTCATCTCACCAAACTTGAATCTTAACAAAAGTTTTAGAGTGATACACAACTTTAAACCTAGTTTTAACTACATAGTTAACCAAAGAAAAAGAACTAGGTACACTAGGAACACAACAATGCCAAAAGGCCTTGTTCCTAGCCATCTATATTAGATATACAATAGCAGCTACTACAACACACAATACTCTTCTTTTTACTTTGCACATAGTACCTCTTCTATTAATCCAATTAAGACAATCTGCCATAGAGCACCATCTCTTCCTAATCTGAATCCAATTCAAAATACCTTCCTAAACTGCTATATAGAACAGACACTGAAAGAACAACATATCAGTATTTTCAACATGATTACCACATATATTGCAGCTATCATCCTCACAAAGATATACTATTTTAGCTTGACCTTAGTTAGGAGCCTATGAAAAGCAGCTAGCCAAAGAATAAACTTGTGCTTAGGCATAGAAATCCTATTCCAAACACAAGTATCCCAGTGAACAGGCTCACCAACCTCTTTAATTTCCTTATACAACTTTCCAATAAAGAACTTTATTCTTACCCACATTAGGTCTCCACCCAGTTTGATTAATTTGATCCTTCACTTTACACATCAAACTCCAAACCCAGCTAGCTTGAACATCAGGACTATACAGCCACCAGTTTGTATCTTTAATGTATACATTATGAACCCATTTAACCCATAAGAGTCTTTTTCTTCAGCTATGTTCCACACATGTTTACCAATAGCAAGCTTATTCCAAACCTCAATATCTCTCAACCCTAAACCACCATTCTGCTTTCTACTACACACCTTCTCCCATTTCACATAACCTGGCTTTTTATAATGTTCATTGCCTTGCCAGAGATAAGTTCTGCAAATCTAATTAATTCTCTGAATGACAGCTTTAGGAAAGATAAAGATCTGCATCCAATATGAGCATATACACATGTACACATTGATTTTGCTTTTAATAGTTAGTATAGAAGATTTCAAAACGATTTACATACCGAGTAACCCAAGTAGTTGTTGAAAAAGTCGATTCAAATCCAACCCATCCATTCAGATGAATTAACCTGGAGCATCGGGGATAGAGTTGTGGCGGTGTCTAAATAACTTCCGATTTGGCCTCTTACACCAAGTCGAACCAAGGAATATGATAACCCTAACATAACATTTTTGAAAAAATTGATCCTAACATAATTATAAAGGAAAACAAACTTGACATACGTATATGTTGAGAACGTCCAAGTATAAATCTGGTGGTTGTTTAGTATGCAGGAAGAAACACGGGTAATGGAAATTCACATAAATTTCTAAAGTGGCTAGTTATTTGGTTAGCAGTAGGGATGACAATGGGTCTTGGACTCGATCCAGACCCACATAGACCCATCTAATAAATCTAGGTCGGGTCTGGGTCTAGAGATTATCAGGCGGGTATGAGTCTGGTCCGAGTCCAAATATATCAGATCAAGACCCGATCCAGACCCTACCCACAGACCCATTTACATAAGAAAAAAATTTCAATGAAAAAATAAGTTGTAAATTACGACTTTATGAGTAGTTGCGACTCCATTTTAAGACATGTAATGATGTACGTTGAAACATTTTTAAGATTATATAAGCTAAATTTTGTTAATTGTTTCGATACATACCTTAACCATGGTCACAAGAACTTATAAATAGGCAAAATAATTTTATTAGATTAAAAAATGTTATTAAACTTGAAGGAATTGGGTCTGGGTTTGAAAATTCCATACCCAATGGGTCTGGGTCGGGTATGGGTCTAGAGAAATTAATGGGTCAGACCCGACCCAGGCCCTACCCATTGCCATTCCTAGTTAGCAAGAAGTAAAAAAAATGGCGGAATTCAAAATTCCTAGGAATTTGTAATTCTCACAAAACGTGGGAATTTATTGACCCACTCCCCCGTTGTCATTCAAAATTCTTGTGAATTTCAAATTATTTGATGTCAACCAAACAATTTTAACAAATTCCTTTAAATTACATGAGGGAATTAACTTTCAATGTATTGCAATCTACCACGGGAACTAAATTCCTAATACTCTTAACATACTAAACATCCATTCATGCGCAATATAAAAGAAACCAAGAGAGAAGTTTAATAATTTATGGAATACACATCTTTTGCTCACAAGTATCTTTAGAGATCTAATTCTCTTTAACATACTCAACAACTCAAGCTATTAGGAATTAAAGGGCGTTCCTCGCACACACCCGCAAGGCTAGCAGCTAGCTTAGTAGCTTACAAGTTAAATGTACTCTGTGGAGGTGATCGTCCACAAGTACTCAACAACAATCATGATTTTCTTACCCCTTTACATGTTAAACTTCCGTAATGTGGTTATATAAAACCAAACCATATGCAAACATACAAATATAGGTCTTAATTGACTCAAACCCAAACAAAGAAGCATAAACTTTAACGCTGTGAGTCCCCTTCCTCTCAAAACGTTCATATTACTTCGAATAACACTTAGAACTACATGCTCCCTCTCACATTTTTTGCACATTATTTCATATTTTGCCACATAGCTTTAGGTACTCAAAAGCACATAGCTCTAGCAAAATATGGTGCAAAAAGAAGCGCATAGCTCTAGGTATTATTAGGAGCACCTAATTAAAATGTATATCTTCCTCTCTAAGCCGATTTGAACTTGCGATATCTTTGGTTAGGACCAGAGAAAACACGAGCCAGAAAAGCAAAGAAGGCACCAATTAAGGATAACAAGTATAAAAACACAAAGATTGCTCTGTCTTTGAAGTGCTTCTTAGGAAGATGACTCATGTCGGAGATAAGTAGAGCCCTATAAACAGCCTCAGTGAGGGCATAGGCAGTAACTGGGTCACATTCTTCAGCTACGACTCCACATTCAGTGAGACAAACAATGTCATAGACTCCACTTGTTTCAGAAATTCCCAGGAATTGGCATATTTTCAGGCGTGCGTCAATTCTTTCCTCTGCTGATAGCTTGTCACCATGGGTCAATACTAAAATTGGGTTTTGATCTACAAGCAAATTAACAAAGGGGGTTTGTTACTTCATATGCATAATTTATTAATTTATTATTTCTATTAGGTAATATGGACTATAAGAGACCATTTTATTTCTTTTGGCATTTTCTATTAAATGTTTCTCTGGGGGAAACTGAGTGCATTTGTCATGTATTGTTTATAGGAACGCATCCTCCTAATCAGAAATGATATGCAAGAAAAACACAAAAAATACAAGATTTTCATTGGTAAGCTCTAATTTAACTATTTATATTAGCTAATTAGAAGAAAAAAGATGATTATATAAAATACCCTTAATTATGAGAAAGTATTGGGTCAGACTGTCTGACTAATGCTTATTGTGAGACGGGCTGAGCCAAATACATTAGAAACTCGCGCGTTTTTCTTCTTTGCTTTTTTTGTTTTTTTTTTGTTTCCGTTTCATTGGTTCAGTTGCATTGTATTTTTGTTTCAGTTAGTTCTTTATTTGTTTAGTTAACTTTTCTGTTGTCTAGTTAAGTTGTCCTTTGTTTTAGTTACATACTTAACGTTTGATGTGATTTGCATCAGTTCATGTTATTTATGTCGTTTGTCAGTTGTAGTGTTCTTTTGTTCAATTAAGTTTTGATTTGTTTCAGTTCTATCTTAGATTATTCTGTTCAGTTTCCGTTCATTCAATTATAATGATTTTTTGTTTCAATTAGACTCGTCCGACCATTGTCTTAGGTCCGACGAGTCTTACATAATACCTTCTCTTCAATTATTGTTTGTTCTACAACCTAACATCAATGACGAAATTTAATACATTTTACGTTATGTACACTCCTTCGACGTTATTTAGTAAGCGAAACCTTATATAAAAAATAATACATGGTCACTTGAATTGATTTTTGTGCTATTTCTAGTTTGTAAGACCTTTGTGTTTTTATGTGCATCATTCAACTGGTGAAGAGCTATTCGTCGCCCTAAAATATCCACACAACGCCCTGACTTTCTATTTTTTCCTTCTTTACCCCTCACCCATTACTCCTAACTCACTCTCTTCAACACCACTATTAACGTCACCTAGCGAAGGAAAAGGAAGAGGGGGAACAAAAACAACCGATGGAAAATTCCGGTAGATAAAATTTAAAAAAAAACATGTGTAAGAAAGACGTATACACCATGGCACATCCGTGTTTCTCACACGTCTGTGCCATGGTACATTCGTGATCACACGTCTGTGCCATGGTGCATATGTGTTTCTCACACGAATGTGCTATGGTGCATACATGTTTCTCGCACGAATGTGCCATGGCCAAAACGTGCTTTTTTATACGTGCATGTTTTAGCAAATTTTTAAATTTTTTTTTACCGTCGATAGATTTTTATTTCCGGCATTTTTTCGAAAATTTACCGACAAGATTCAGACGCCGAATTGTTTAAAAGCGGAGAGTGAGTTACAATTAATGGTGAGGGAGAGTGAATAATTATTATTAAGTTAATTCATTAGGGTCAATTGTGTCAATATTAGGGTGTCGTGTGGATTTATTAGGGCGGCGAATAACAACCCCCGACTTTAGAAAACCTCAAACATATAAATAACAAAAAAAATTAAACAACTTTCGCATTAATGTTAGGCGGTAGAACAAACAATAATCAATGAACATTTCATAAAATAATTTTTTTTGTTACCAATTATGTAGATCTTGTTTACGTACAATTCATATCATACGCCCGGGTATATGGTGCACCGTCTCACATTCTCCATCGAGATACTTATGTGCAAAGCATATGATGGAGGAGAATGTGAGAGTGTGCACCATACACCCAGGTTTATGGTGAATGCTCTCACGTTTACGCGCTAAATCAAATAAATTTTGAAAATTATACTTGTTTTGTCTTACTATTTGCTTCAAAATGTTAGCTTTAAGAGCTAAAAATATCGAAAATTGTCAGAAACCACTCACTAAGGGTGTATTCTTTTCATCTGATCTAAATTTTTCTGATCGGTTTTGAACTATTCTAATCTGATTTGATCTGATCTAAATTTTTCAGATATGATTTGATCTTATTAGAACTTTTCTGATCTGCTTTGATGTGATCTGAACTTTGCTGATCTAGTCTGAATTTTTTGATCTCATCTAAACTTATTATAGTTGTTTTTTATACATTATTTTCCAATCTGATATGAACTTTTCTAATTTGATCTGATCTAAACTTTTCTAATTTAATTAAAAAAATTTATGATCTAAATTTTGTGATCTGATCATTTATGAAATAAGCAGTAAATGCTCAACTAAGTGGAAAAGATACATTTTCGGAAAGAAAAAAAGACACCTTATAAGCATAATCTTCAAAGCAACTACCTATTAAAATAATTTTTTTGCAAAACACCAACACTTAACTGAAGTTATATAACAACTTGTTGTAGTTACTTGTTTTGTCTTGCTATTGTTTCAAAATGTTAGCTTCAAGAGATAATATAGAAAAAATTAACAGAAACCGCTTATTAAGTGCATTTTTTTAAAAAAAAAAACTTATAAGCATTTTCTTCAAAGAAACCACCTATTATACCATTTTTTTGCAAACCACTTTATAATAAAATTAGCAAACTTCTGTTAAGTGGTGGTGTTTTACAAAAAAAAAAATTTAATAGGTGATTGTTTTGAAGAAAATGTTATAAGGTGGTTTTTCCAAAAAGTGCATTAAATATGTGATTCTGACAATTTTTCCTTAAAAATATATATGCTACAAGTTATATACTTCCTCCGTTTCTTTTTAACTGCAACGATTTGACATAAAGTAGAGAGAACAAATGTCCAATCGTTGCAGTTAAAAAGAAACGGGGGAAGTAATAAATTTAACATTTTTTAGAGGATAATAAATTTGACATCAATCATACATTTACTAGCAATTTATTGGAGCATTATGATAAAAGTATATAATATAAAAATGATACAATTTATATGACAAACACAACTTTTTAAATATACAAGCTACATGAATTGAGCATAGATTCACAAAACATACTTCATTAACAGTTAGTTTATTAAACTTCTGCTTCATCAATTCTAATAGAAGTATGCAAGTTTGCTGACACACAATTTCGAGTATTAATATCATTAATTTCTTTGTCATTTTTCTTTTTATATGTCAGCTATTCTTTGCTGAGAGTATTAACCACACATTCGGCTCTATGGTGCAGCTTTTTTGTCTGTCAGCTAATCTTTGCTAAGAGCATTATCCATCCATCCGGATGTATAATACACTCTCTCACATTTTCTTACATTATATGCTCTACATATAAGCACATAAATGGAGAATGTGAGAGGGTGCATCATACACCCGGGGATATGGTGCAAATTGTAACTCTTTGTTACATTGTCATTTATAAGAATTATCATGGTGATTGGATTGATGATAAAATAGAATCCTGGGCCGCGAGCAGTGATTCGATTGATGATGAAGAAAGAGAATTCTTGGTTCAGTTTTCCACTCACGATTCTCGATCCTCGCCCTAGTGTTTGGTACGAGTGCTTAAAGGAAGGGATTGCGATTTCAAAACATTGTTTAGGGGAATGGGTAATTCAAGTGGGATTGAGATTGGATTGGGATTGGGAATGGAAGAGAAACGACATATATATATATATATATATATATCCTTCTCAAAAAAAGGAAAATTAGGGAGATTGGTTATTCGAGTAGAATAAGAATGAGAGAGAAATGACATATATACCCTTCATAACAAAAGAGTTGTAGAATAATTATTTAATCCCATCTTCTTTTCTAATCCACACCAATCAAAGAATAAAAACCATTTTCCTGTTTTCATCCTTTTCTTTTCATAGCACCAAAAAACAAATTTTTGTTTTAACAGAGCAAATTTCCGGGGTCTAATATCAAGAAAGAAAGTAATGAAGGGACTATAAAAAGTATCATGATATCTTTGTCAAACATAACCAGGGACTTGATCACCCAAGAAAAAAGAAAGAAGTTGAGAATTCAGAGGAGGTAAAGCCTTAATTAGAGAAAAGAAGAAATTTAACCATAAAAAAGATACAAAGAAACTTACTGCCTCTTTTCAGTACCGGGTAGCCAAAAACATCTCTGGTTGCCTCCAAACGTTTAGAATCACCATCCTTTAAACTCTTGTAAACATCAGCCATATTCGCAACCACCATTCCACAGTTGACTTGCCTTCTAACAAACCTTCTTGATGTTGATCCAACGGCAACATTTTGAAATTCATCTATTGATCTGCTGCAAAGCTGATTGTGTTGGACTCCCTCACTACTCCACTGGGACAGCTCGTGGAGGCTTTCGCTTGCGCGATCATTGTAGTCAAACCCCCTTGAATCATACACACAGAACCCTGCTCTCATTGATCTCAATACATTGTGCTCTTCCAACAACATTGTTGTCGATTCAGAGTTTACCGAGGAGCTCCCTGTGTCAAAATATGAGAAGAAAGTATATTAAGCCTTAGATATCAATTAACATTCACGATTCATTTGTAGCTGGTAATAAGTTGTGGTTACAAACTGAGTCATGAATCTATATGCACTTTTTATAAAACCCATACCTATATACATTGTAACAATAAATTGTGGTTACTGGTTACAGATAGAGAGTCATGAATCTATATGCAATTCTGATAGAAAGACCCATAACTACATATATAGTAACACAACTTTTCAAAACATGTGTTTTTCTTTTCATAAGCATCCATAAATAACATCTCTACAGATGTAATGAAGCATAATTGAAATTTATAAATAAACAAAAGAATTTGGAGATAGACAAACATTATTGCGGACTAGCAGAAAGTACCTATACAATTCATTATCATCAGTCATCACCAACATATATTTTGGTTTGAGAATTGGATGCGTCCAAGAACAATTCAACCAAAAGCCAAATTGATGGTTGAAGGCCAAAGAATAGTTTCATAATCTATCAAGATGTAAGAGTATTAGTTGCCTATTTGCGACCTCCAGGCAATTTCCCCTCGATCATTTATCATGGGATTCAAAATGGGGTGGCCGTGGGGTTTTACTGTTTTAGGGAAGGACTTCAAAAGTCAAAACTCCCCTGATTTGGCTTGAGATAGGTAACTAACTAGGTTGGGGGGCTTCAAAAGATATTACCGCCAATTAATGGACCAACAAAAGAATAAGCAAATTACATGACTTGACAAAAGAAGTAAGGGTAAGAAAATAACCTGATGTTTGAGCAAAGGGGATGATCCCAGCCCTTCCAAGCACACTATACATAAGGTTGACCAAAGAACTTTTGCCTCCCCCAGCAAAACCCACCAATAGAATAGTGATCATACAAGGGATCTCCATCTCTTCTTTCTTAACACCACCCATTGGAACCCAAAGATCCCCTGCTCGGTATGCTACGAGCCTATGTCGAAGATCGTCTAGCCCCTCCGATGCTACCATTGCTAACCTCTCCATTTCCCTCATCACTTTCAGCCTTGGTGTCAAAAGTCCCACATCGGAGACATTTGTAACTTTCAAGCTACTAATCTCTTCGCTCGTGGCACACGTTCGCCACCAGAAAAACTCCGTCGAATTATCTACCTCTCCTTCATCACAATGTTCCTTGTCTCTCATATCTGATCTCTTCTACTTACTTGGATTATATATTGATATTGGTATATTATAAAAGAAGTAAGATCTAGTAGTTCCAATGTCTAACAATGTATGGCAAGCATATATATATAGAGCGGAGAATTGTTACTCAAAATTTAGAAAGAAACAAAATTGTACTTAAATTTCATGTTCCGCGAAGCTACGCAAAGTTGTCGCTGAGTTGTGGCTTTGACGCTCCACGTTAAATAAACTTAAATCAAACTTCAGATGTTTCAACAGAACTGGAAGACTGTTACCAAAACGCCCCTTGGAAAGGACCGGCCCTCTATGATTCATGGGCTGATAGGCATAAGGGCAACAATGTCTATTCAACATGTGACATCTTGCATCATGGGTATGCAGTTATGATTAACCACCAGTATTTGCTCTATGCCTCTATCATATGTGCACAGCACTCCCAACAACTTTTGTTAAGCCCAACAATGCCAATGTTGAAACTTTCCAATTATTTAACGGTCCACATACAAAATGTTATCCATTCATCATTAGATAATAATTCCTCCAATTCATGGATATTAATAGATCTAGCAAAGCTGACACGACCTGAATGACATAATTTCAGACCCAAAATTAACCCCAGACCTGAAAGATTTGAATGATCCGATCTAAAAAATACAGACCTGATCTGAAACTGACCCGCCTCCGCACTAATAACCCAAATCTTATTTTATCTTAAGTTCTATATTTGAATTTATAATTCTATAGTTATACTCTTTTAATCTTTAACATTATTGTTGATTTTTTATAGTATATCGTAAATGTAATAATACCTGTGTGCTAAAACACCAAAAACAGTTTTCTATTTTGTTTGTCTCGAAAAATTGTAAATTAAAGTTTTGTTTTCAAGTGACAAAACTCAAATCACATGATATACAAGGAAAAAGACATTCACTAAATAATAAATTGTAAATACATAGAGTTTCATCAAATAAAACAACACAATTGAAATGATGTTAAGAAGGAGAACATACTAAACTATAACAATATTTTGATTTATATACCTTTTCTCCCAAATATATTGACCCGATCAGGTTTCGATCTGATTTGAACCTAGCCCAAATACAGACCTACCCATTTGTTGATCCGACCCGACTCGAAATGCCATACCAGGAACAGACCCAGACTTAAATAGACCCTATCCGAACCCGATCCAAAAATTAGCCTAACCCGAACTAAATCAACCTGACCTGAACGACCCAATTGCCACCTCTATATATTAGGATGTTTAGACTTTTTTTTTGAGAGAGAAGAGCCCCAACGCGATAATCAAATCGTTTACCATAAGGCTACAAAAGACTGAGGGAAAATCAGACTACCAAACACGTCTACCTACCTCCCACGGTTGCACATAAATAAATCATGAGCTACCTTATTATCTTCCTTACGAACAAAAGACCAAATAATATTACTAAATTGTCTAGCTAATGAATAAATACCATCATACACTAAATGAACTAGACTTAACCCAGCCTCATTTCTCACAATAGCTTGAACCACCTCTGATTACTCTCCAGACACCACTAGCACCTCGGTATACCCAAACTCCATTGCAAGTTGCATTCCTACCAAAGTTTTACGTGCTTCTACTAAATGTGAATATAACACCCCCTCCCATTGAATTATAGCACCCAATATTGATGTCCCTTCATGGTCTCGGATGATCCCCCACGCCATAGCCGCCCCCCAACCCCATAATCTCCGAGTCAGGATCATCTATCCCACATAGTGTCTCATTTAGTGTCCCATTTTCTATTATATTGTCCCATAACTTAGATAAATTAATTTTTTTATTGTGATTCTACATGCTCCCTTTTAGTAAAGCCTCCTCAAAAACAAAAATATAGAAAATAATATTCACTCATTAAAATAAAGAGCGAAAAAGAAATAAATCGTTTTTGCCCTTTATTTAACTAAGTAAAGTTAGTTTTTTTAGTTTTTATGTTTTAGGAGGCTTTGCTAATAGGGAGCATGTAGAATCACAACAAAAAAAGTTTATTTATCTAAGTTATGGGACAATATAATAGAAAATGGGACACCAAATGGGACATTATGTGGAATAGATGATCCGGACTCATAATCTCCTGCATCACATTAACCAACCACGTCCCACGACACGGAGGAGCCTAGCCCACCAAATTCCTACCAGCGCCACCCATCTCATAAACCAACTTGCCAACATACTTCATGGTTTTTCAAACACCCACCTACTGTGGCCTCCCCCCAAATCGGCCAATAGCAGGTGAGGGCTAAAAAGTGTGTGTCTTCATCTTGCTCGCACCAGTACTCTCTAAACCATTAAAGAACTCATTACCCTCCTCTCAACCCGTCGAACTCACTCTCCGGTGTAAACTTAAACCCACGTTCGTGGGCAAGGCATCACAGCAGGCAGAGCTTCTGTTTTCCATAACAAGTTCCGCACTCACCCATCCACCTCTCTACTCAATCCACTATTTTCCGCAGTGAGCTCATCAAACTACAGTTTGTAAGCTGATTTTAACTGAGTAGCAGCCAAGTTTTCCAAACTCCGACAAACGAAACCCTGAGAGCATCTCTCACTAAGAGGACACGATCACACTCAAACAGTAGAAACAATTCTATAATAGCTCCTCATTCCAAGTCGAAGTACAGGGATCAATAAATCACGTACCTTTATACACTCCTTACCTTGCACTACAGGATAGATTATGCTTTCTCTATTCACTGATTCACACCTCTCCTTTATTGTGATGAAGGAACAAGGCGGAATCTGTATCTTCATACTTTTTGCAAGGAGCTAGGGAGCACAAGATATCATAGAGTTGTCCGTAAATTTCACATTGACATAATTTAGGCGTGCAGATTCCTTATAATAGTTTCCAAACATCAAATCTTTATAATTTTTTTAATGCGTGACTTACGTTATTAGAGGAACCAACTAAGGAAGGGGTTTGGCGCCTTAAATTAACCCCCCACACACTTGCATTAGTTCATTACATCTATACCATGATCTGTATAAGAAGCAAAAGGATATGCTAGGCACGTTATCTTGTCAAACATCGTACACAAATATTTCAAAATATCGGCAGTTGATAACGTCTAACAAGTTCAAATGTACTCAAAATTGAACATTATATATAATTGAACATTCGACTTCTTAAACTCCACATATATTTTTCATCTTCAAACATAGACAAAATAGGCCCTCAAGAAGAGAGCTTCCTCCTAACAAAGGACCAAATACATGATGATATACCCGTAGTATGAAGAGATGGAAATCTCTTGACCCAAAAATACACTTGCTTCATCCTTATTATGCAGCATAACTATATATATGACTCCGAAAAAAACGCATGTAACTGTATAGCTGCATCACTACTCGCTTGTGTTGAATTTGACTTCACTGACTGACTAGGACACTACAAAAGATTAATTCCGAGAGGACTCTGTTGACCAAATGGTGTGTGCCACATATGTTGAAGTGCTTAGCGAGCACCTCAAATATGGCTGAGGCTTGGACCGGACTGGACCGACAACAAACTGGATATACGCACGATATATCAATCCTCAAACTGGGGATTTCATTCCACCACCAAACAGCGCATCCTGCAAGTTTGTAATCCACATATGTCACCATTTAAGTAAAAAAATCAACTCCAATAAAAAATTAAAAAAGGACCAAAAGGTAGTATTAAACAAACATGAGGTAAAAGCATGGAAGGGATCCAAAAAGGAAGTCTTACAAGATGTAATACACCATTTTTCGACTATTGTCTAGGTAAATTAATAAACAATACAAATATGCATCGCCATGCAGAAAGGGAAAGAAACACACGTTAAGGCTGTGTTTTGGTTGGACAGAAAATATTTTTTTTGGAATATGATGTTCAATGAAAAACAATTTTCCAAGGGGAGACTCAAATTGAAGATTAGTTTTCATATTTGGTTTGAAAGGTTAGTTAGACAGAAAAAGTATCAAAATAGAAGGGGAGGATAGATGATAATAAGAAGGCAAGAATTGCGAGGAAAATGTTTCATCATTAGGAAAACTATTTTTCTACCCATCACTAACCAAACCTGGGAAAGTAGGAAAACAACCTCCAAAAAAAATGTTTTCTGCCTTAACCAAATACTCCGTAAACGAAACATCACCCAACCCAAACAGAATAAACATATTCTTTCAGCTTCTTAAGCAATTTTAAGTGCACAATCTAGCTAAATCTGTTACATATACTGGTACTCCTGCACAGCAAATTCATGTAAAAGCCCTTCCATCACAAAACTCAAGCCACATCTCTATTCTGGTTCTCTACAAAATTATGATCACTTTGAAATCACCACATTAACTTTTTCGTATTGTAACTGAAATTATAGACAGTATGAGAATTCTGTTAGATTTCAATATGAAGATACAATACATGCTTTCCAAATATCGTTCATGTTCAAGAAACAACGGAATGCACAAAGTTAGTTTATTTGTGAGAAAACACTCTAAAGCAAATGGGTTAACAGAACAAACAAAGATAACAGAGAATGGAAAGTCAGGCTATGAAGCGGAAGCGCAGTCCATACCTTAACCAAAATTGAATCCACCCTGTGGAACATTGAGTTCAGTTCCGCCAAACTCAAACCCGTTTTGAGAACCATCAGCAGAAGGCAATGCTTCATCGTCATCATCAACCCAATAAGTCTCCAAAATCTTGACAGCCTTCTCATAGATTTCATTGTTGTCGTGACTCTGGAGATTTTCTATCTTATCCAGACCTTCTGCATCCTCAACCATCTGGGCATAAACATTAATACCTCCAGTTGTACCCAAATTCTTTTCCGCTTCTCCAATTTTCAATATATTTTCAAGACCTTCTAAGCAAACTGTGACAATTCTTGGATCAGGACAAACTAAAAGATCACATAGTGGCTTGATGCATCCCTGGGTTACCAAAATTCTGCATGACGATAAATTGAGCATTTTCATTCCAACAAATTTATAAAAACAAACAAGCTGCAATAAGATTTATACAAGCATACTTTATTTGCTCAGGAGAACCTCCTGAAGTAGCATTTGAAATAGCCCAAGCAGCCTCCTTTTTGATATCAAACTCAGCATTTTGGAGAAGATGGACAAGAGGAGCTATGATACCAGCCTCGACAACAGCCTGTATTTCAGGAGATGTAGGATCATTATGATATAAGAAAGTGAGTTGTAAAATAGCCAACATTAGAGTTGTTGATAAAAATAACAGCTTACTTGTATCTGCTCCTTTGTTCCAGCAGTTATGTTGGAAATGGTCCAACAAGCTTCTTTCTTTATACTCTTCTTGTAACTTTGGTTCAGCAAGTTAAGAAGGCAAGGAAGAGCCTGATGCTCTATAATGCACTGGAGAGAATAAAGAGGGATGAGAAAATTGGTAAATCAACAACAATAAGAGAACAGGTGATAATAAGAGAATCATCATGCTGATACTCTATGTAACACTGGAGAGAATAACGAGGGATGAGAAAAGTGGTAAATCAACAAAAATAAAAAATGAAACAGGTGACAAAATGAACAAAAAATTAGAATCATCATGCTGCATCTACCTTTCTAGTTCACAAAAAGGATTGAGCTCGGTTTTATAGCCACATATTACCCTCAGTACGAAGAAAAAAACTAAGTAAGCCTCGATTGACTAAGAAAATGTTGAATGTTGAAAATCAGAGCGCTAAACCCAAAAAATTGATCTCAGTCATGGCAACATCATAGTTAATTGCTATATACAGCTAATGTTGTATTTGCTTAGCACCTCTAACCATATATAAACAGCATAAAAACTTCTATGTTAAGATGGGCATCTATCCAAAGGAAACAATAATTTGTACGTAGAAACAGTCACCTTTTAGATAAAACTACTGGCAAACCACTCTTCCAACTCAACTAGATATATAGGACCTATACATGTATATTGTTGGGGTGACTATGAGGGAAATTTAGAAACTTAAAGGGGAATTATTGTTCAGAAAACTACCAAAATTCTTGTAGAAAGTGAAAAAAATCCAAATGCATAATATTTTTATAATTCTTATTTCTTTTTCTCTTGCATACTCCCCACACCCCTATATATATGCTGCTTTCATTGATTCACGCTTTTTCAAAACAAACCCCCTGAGCAACAATTCCTTTGCATTGCTATTGGGTGCGTGAGTATAAGAGTTCAGTAAGATGGTGTAAAGTGAGGTTAAACTATCCAAAGAGTGGGCCTCTGTGCCAAAAGAGGTTAGAACTACCCAAAAACTGGGCCTCTTTACCAAAAAGTAAAACAAAGATGTCAGACGAAACAGGAAACTGTTGCACACAATAACATAAATATAAAACAGCGCAAGAATTTTCTTAGAAAAAATACTCGTCCCAATTGATTGCTACATACATTGGACTAATGTAGCAACGAAAATAGGACAGAGGAAGCATATGCTATTTCATCAACAAACAACACGGGCCACAATAGTATTCCCTCCATCGCGTTTTATTATTTCCAGAACGAATCTTTTGTGTATGTTTTCAAACTCAACTTATCATATTCTTCAGTAATACATAATAAACGATATTATTGGTCAAATAAAAAAAAAATTGCGGGGAAGAATAAAATGGCATGGAGGGAGCTATGCACAAAGTCTTAGATGTAGCATCAACCTGAGTTTGCATGTCATCACCGGTAACAATATTTCCAACAGTACGAAGGGCAGGAATGAGCACCGATGGAGAAGCATGTCTGCAAGTAAACTAGTCTTGTCAGGCATGGGGACTTGGTAAAATTTATATAAGCAAATCAAGAACGAAACAGCAAAATACTCACAGTAAAAGCTCTACAAGACGAGGGCAGACTCCAGCTTCAATTACAGCTTGGATCTTGTCATTTGTGCCATCAGAAAGATATGACAATGCCCAGCAAGCATCCGTAAGAATTTCGTCATCATTTGAATGTATAAGCCTCTCAAGAGTTGGAAGGGCAGGCTTCGTCTGAGAAGCAAATTCAAATATGGGATATGTAACTCAGGCTCTGGCATGTTACTTTCCAAAGCACCATCTTGCAACAAAACTAAAGAGAGCAAAAACCTGGTCAAATGATGGCTGTGGCTTGCCTCTGCAGAAGTTTGACAAGGTCCATGTGGCATTTCGCAACATCGACAGTTTGGCAGTCTCATTGAATTGAGCTAGCAATGGCATCAGGGCACCATGGGCAAGGACCAAATCTCTACATTTTGGTGAATCACCAGCAATATTCCCCAAAGCCCAAACAGCCTAGAGTTTTTAAAAAAAAAAATCAATATTTATTCAATCCGTCTAAACAAAATTATTAGGCATTCAGCACATAGAAAAGCAAGCAGAACAAAAAAAATCAAACAAACTAGGTTCCTAACATTGATTGGACCAAAGAAACAGTTCTGCTCTTCAAGCTAAAGAAGTATACAATAAAAAATTGATATTGCGAAATGTGTGACATTGGCATTGGACCTTTTTGGCCAAGTTCCCAAACTCCAAACTTGCAGGTTTATTCACTCGATAAACTGAAATAAATACTTGATGGACTATGTGTTCAAGGTCTTCAGCACAAATTATACACACCTGTTCACGAACATCATCGCTTGGTGAAACAAGAAGCTTTGCAAAGATTGGGACGGCTCCATGATCAATGACAACCTTAGTGTTCTCCGATGTGCCAGAAGCAATATTTGTAAGAGCCCAAGCAGCCTCAAACTGAAAAGGCCCATTACATTAGCGTCAATAGTCAATACACACATTCATATTTTTTTCTTAGTTCTTTTGTTCGAAAATCATCACTAAAACAAACCTGGAGTTGTGGGAAATCGTCTCTACCCAAAAATTCAACAAGACGGGGAACAACACCTGACTGAACAACTTCTTCAATAGGAGGGTTGCGCTCTGCAAAAAAAATCGAATAGAATATATAAGAATGTTTGACCTTGACTCTGCCAACTTGAACAACAATATGAGTCAACCAATTAAATTACATCAGAGCCTCAGAATTATTATGCTTCATTCAATCAATTACATTCATTTCACCTATTGATAAACTTGATAATTTAAAACTTGGTTGGGTGATACATATTCAACTATTATTTGACATGACATATTCAACAATTCATTTACTTGGTAATTCCAAATAAAGTTCACAACATAACTTGGCTAGTTTGGAGTCTAAAGAAGCCAAAGAGCATGAATTCAGCATAGCACAATGACATACCTACAAGCTTTCGCCTGATAATAATGCAATTTCGCATCACATGGATGTGAACTAGATAGGCTCCATTTTGGTAGGGAGTAAAACATTTTCATAGGAATAATGTTTTCTTCTATTTTCAGTTTTAGACTCTTGGCAAAGGAATGTAAAACTATTTTCCTTAGAGTTAAATACCTCTCCCAATGACGGAAAAACATTTTCCTTTCAAAACGAAGGCAAAACTTTATTCCTTCTTTTTCCTTACCTCGCTTTGACACTCCTCCCATCACCTCCTTACTTTCCCTCTCATTTTCCATTTTTCAATCATCTTTCATACATGATACCAAACAATGAAAAACTAATTTAGCAATTATGCTTTCCATTGAAAATGTTTTACGCCCAACCTAACAGAGCCATACATAATATGCTAAAAGATATAAATGTACACAAAGTAAAAAAAGACAGTGGTAAAAGAGAACCTATGGAAAGCAGCTTGCGGAAGTGAGTAGTGGCTTCAAGTTGAGCAGCTCCGTCATCTGAGCATACACCAGCAACCATCTGCGGCAAGCTTTCAATCTAAAATCCAACCCAACACAATCACAGTATCAATAATCTAAAACCTAATCCTAATCCTAATCCTAATCCTAGATCGTATAAAGCTGAAACTAAACCATGATTAAAATCAAACAAAAAAACAACAATCAAAATAAGAGAATCAGACCTTTTTATCAAAAGGAGGAGCAGCAGAGGAAGGTTGAGATGAGAATTGTTGAGACTGAAATCCCTCACGACGCTTCTTCTGCAAGTTTTCTTCACGACGATTCTTACGAATCTCAACCATGTTATCCTCTCTCCTCCTCCTTCCTTCCTCTGCATCCACCGCAACCTTGTACCTACTCCGCCGAACTTCTGTCCTTGCATTTGGTCTCAGCGACATCTTCTCCGATCGATTCTTATATCCTAACCCTAGGAGAGAGAATATTAAAGCGTCGATCTGAAACTCAATTCCGCGATGATTAATACAAAAGGGTTTACGAGGGGTTGTTTGAGGATTGAAATTGGGGGAGAAATGAGTGAATGTTGAAATGGAGATAGCGAAACTTGCAAATTTATACTATGTCAGTACAGTTTGCAGTGGAAGAGGGTTGAAATTTTTAAGCATTTTTGGGGAGTTTTTTTGTTGTTGAATGAGGCTTCGATTTTTAGTTATTTACAGGTTATTGCCACTGTAATTTGAATTTTGAAGATAAGTTTTTTATTAGTTAATTAATAAAGTAATTCCTCAGGAGTTTTTGTTACCGTTGGGTTTCAGTCAGCCATCGTCTACCGTTTGATTGATTTTAGCACCGACCCGCTGTAATCTCCTACTCTCTTGCGTACTAGATTTTTTTATCCTTTTTTTGTGGGTTTTTGGATGTGATAACTTTCACTTGTAAGGATGGATCATAGGATGGTTGGTTGGTTGCAAGATGGAGGGCTACTTTTGAGTTGGGGGCTGGCTGGAATTCTCGCTGGCCATGTCTTCTACCACTTGCCAAACTGCTGCTAATGGGTTAGCTCTTGTCATTAGTTAAGGTTTATTCTCTTCGGCATAATTTAGTTAAATTGAAGAATTGAATTGAATTGAATTGAATTGAACTGAATTAATTAGAACTGAATTAATTAGAACTGAACTGAATTGATTGGAGATAAACTGAACTGAACTGAATTAAATAAATATATAAATAATATTTAAACAATAATAATATGAATATTAAATAGAAATTATAATGATAAGTAATACTCCCTCCGTCCTATAGCATAGTGCTTGTATTCCATTTTGGGTGTCCCAAAATGTTGTTCTTGTTTCCATTTTTAAAAGGTACTAAATTCCTAACATACCCTCATCAAGTACTTGAAAAATGGTCCCCCCCAAAGTATTTTATTCTAAAATATCTCTTTTCTATGTACTTGTCATTATTATATTTGTCTTTTTCTCGCTACTTTACCTCTTTAAATTTGTTGCTTTGTTGTCACAAGTACTTCAATCATTGGTGTTTTGTCTAACCTTAATTTTTGTGAAAATTGAGAAACAAGCACTATATTATGGGACGGAGGGAGTAATAATGAATAATAATAATAGTATTTTGGATATTTTTAAATGATAGTTATAAATAAATAATATTAAGGAAAAATTGACCAGGATAATCCAAACTATGCCCGTTCCGCCAAGAATAATCTCTACTAAGCTTTATTCCTGTATAATCCCAACTATTAGGGAGGTCCGCCACAAACACTCCATAACCTGAAAGGAACCGGTTTAGCAGGTAAACATGCCACGTGTCATCTTGTTATTGGCGTTTATAATTAATTTTATTTTTAAAAAAAATTCCCTCCCTTTTACCCCCTTCCCCACCTCAACCTGCATCACGTCTGACCACACTCACCACCTCTCCCCTCGCCACCACCACCAGCCACCACGTACCGTTCCCCTCACCACCACCCCCAACCCCATCCACCACCCTACCCTCAGCTGTTCAGCACCCTCCACTGCAACCCACCAACAACTGTCAACCACCACCACAACACCACTCTACCCTCTCTCTCTCGCTCCATTCTCTCTTTCTTTGCTGCCCCTTCCACCACCAACAACCACCCAACAACAACCAACGCATTAGCACTCTCCTCCTTCCACCACCGCAACCTTCCTTCCTCTCACCCCACTTCTCTTTCTTTCTCGTTCTCTCTCACCTCACTAGCTCTTTCTTTCCCACTGGCGCAACCCTGCCACCGCAAGTTCGCAACCACCCTATTCACTCATTTCGACAACCCAACCGAGCAGCACCACCTTCAAAAACCGCCGAAAAGCTTCAACTTGGGGTGGTTATGGCCACGATTTTGGTGGTGGTTAGGTTTAGGGTGATGATTTGTGGTGGTCAGAGAGGAAGATGAAGGGGATGGGGAGGCGGGGGAGGGGAGGGGGTTTCGGGGGTGGACGACGGAATCAGTGGAGAGGGTGGTGGGAAGGGGTTTCGGGAATGGGGAGGGAAAAGAGGAGGGGAGGTGGTGGTGGATTTGGTGGTGGGTGGTTTTTGTGGTGGTAGTAGAAAATAAAAGGAAAAACAAAATATAAAAAAATTACCTTGTTAACAAGTTACAAGTCATCCGGGGGTGTTTGTGGCGGACCTCCCTAATAGTTGGTATTATACAGGAATAAAGCTTAGTAGGGATTATTCTTGGCGGAACGGACATAGTTTGGATTATCCTGGTCAATTTTTCCTAATATTAATAATCATAAATTAATAATAATAATAATAATGATTAATGGTTATAATGATAATTAATAACAATTACTTTATAGTCTTTGTATTAATCCCTCCGTTTTTTTAATATGCATGTTTGCTTTTGCTCGCGGACCAAGGAAAAAGTGCAAAAGTAAGAGAGAAGGTTAGTAAAAGTAAGGAAAAAGTGAAAAAGGTAGAGAGAAGGAAAGAAAAAAGTAGGAGAGAAGTGTAATAATTAGGTGGGCCAACCTTCCATTTATGGGAAAAAGGTAGAAAGGTACCAATTAAAAAAAACACCCCAAAATGAAAAAATGTGCATATTAAAAAAACGGATGGAGTAATATATTAATACTTGATGATGATTATATAATAATAATAATATCTAAGAAGTAAATTAATATTACTATTTTAATAATTAGATTTTATAATATAATAATATTTAGTACTAAAATAATGATTGGGTCGAATCGTGTAAAATTGCATCACAAACCGTTTTGACGTGATTTGATTGGTTTATGTTTTTGACCTAAACCATGTTCCTCCCTAATGATAATAGTAATAATAATGAGTAAAGCTATAATAAACAAAATATATATAGATATTATAATAAAAATATTTAATAATAATGATATAAAATTACTACTACTACTACTAATAATAATGAGAGTAATTAGTGAAATAAATTAGACCAACATAATAATAATATTTAACAAAATGGTTATAAAAGAATGGAGCTGAATTGAACTGAACTGAACTAAACTAAATTGATTGGAACTGAACTGAATTGAACTGATTGAAGCTGAACTGAACTGAAAATAAGCTGGGAGAACAAGCCCTTAGTGTTGGTTCGATTTCTACCAAAATTTATACTTTACTTCCTTTGTTTCTAAATAAGTGACACACTTCATACTTTCACGTTTGTCAATGTAATATTTTAAACATTAATATCTATAATTATCAATAAATAAAAATTATATAAAAATTCACATCGAGACGTATCTAACAAGATCTCGCATGACTATATTTTCCTAAAATGTAAATCACCAAAGATAATTAGAGACCAAACTTTGAATAGTAAACACTATGCAAATGTGTCATTTATTTAGAAACGGAGGAAGTATTTTATAGGAAGTTATATCTCCTAAGAAATTTCTACGAATTCACAAATTTAGTGGTTGTTTGCTTGTTTTCTTGTTTGGTATACAGTAATTTATACCGACATTGGAAATTCCTTAGGTAATTAGTCACTCCCCTGGTCATTCAAAATACTCACAATGAGTACACGCGCGAAATGACCATATTATCCTTCAAAAAAGTATGCGACATAATTTCCTCCTAGCCTCCCACATTCCGCTTTACCAACGTTTATTAGGGTGTGATAAACAATCTGAATATTCATCTCCTCTTCTCCATATTAGGCACAACTTCTAGATAGTATGTTTTTGGTTTTCTCGGCCTTCTCTATTGACATCTTTATTTCCATCTTCAATTTTTAGGTCTAGAATTTTTCTATGGTGATTACAATTAAATTTCTTTGGGGGAATTATGCTTTTGATTGTCGTTAGTTTCTATATGCCAAGTTAGAATACTGTGAATCAGATGATTTATAGGTTAATTTTATGGAGGATTAGGTTAGAATTCTATCTGGCAGAGTTAGTTGGGCGAGATTTCGGTCCAATTTGCAGTTCAATTGGATTTGCAATTCAACATAGTTCATTCCACTTAAACTCTGCATTCCAAATTTCCGCTTCCTCTTTAAGTGTTGTACAATTTGGGTTTTCAATAACTTTCTAATTCACTTTTACGTGCAATGTATATACAACATATTAGACATAGGGGGTGTTTGGCTACCGGCTTTTGGCTGACTTTTATGTTGGCTATTGGCTTTTTTATTTTGGGCAAACAATAAAAAAAATGGTTTGATAAATGGCTTAAATGCCGACTTTTCAGCCAAAAAAGCTAGGGAGAGAAGCTTTTTCCTTGTGGTTGTTGGTCGCACAAATATAAAATTACCTAATTATCCTTAGGTTAGTATTCTGCTTTCCCTTACTTCACAATCACGACACTCGAGTCTTAGCTGCTACAACGGTAAGATAGAAGGAAGGAGATCAGAGAAAGTTAAAAATGGTAATTTGCATCAGAGGTAGCAACCGAAGAAACGGTGAAGTCGTTGGATAATCGTCGGAGTACAAGTAAATGGCCATGCATCCCTACAAACCCAAACAAACCACCACCATACACCCATGACCCGTTGCCAACCCAAGATAGTACGTAGTTGCAAGAACTTTTCAATTAGCAATACAAAAGCAAAACAAGGAGGTGGGAGAAAAAAAAAGGTAGATAGGAAATGATACCAAGTGTGCTTATAAGTTACTTATAGTTATGAAACAAAAAGAATGCAACAAAACCATGGTGTTTATTATATAGGTCATAATAAATTCTCATTATAACTTACTAAAATATAATAAATTAAAGTATTTCAAGTATCATAACTTACAAAAAAGAAGGCTTTAAACCCCAAAAATAATGTAAAGATGACCCTATCAGTTATCCACCTTACTATGTGATGATTGGCTAGGATAGTGAGATGGATTTGGAACTCTTCTTCCTTTCTCCTTAATCATTGTTGTTGTCTTTGATGCACTGGACGATCTCTCTTGAAAAATTCATATGTTAAAAATTAGACAGCAATGAGCTTTGCGTTCATTCAAGGATCGAACTCAATCACCCTCAATGAGCATTGGTGTTTGTCATTGATCTAATTCCCTGATGATTATTATGTCATTGTTACATATGACACTATTTTTTTTTATTGTACTATAGGTTCAATTTAACACAAGTACACTACAATTTTAACAAATTCTTATGAGGCATAGGAACTAATGCTATTTTCTAAACTGAAATAAACATTAACCTTTCTTTGTAAATATTGTCAAACAATTACCTTATTCGCTTTAAATTATACAACAAAGTTATGTACGATAGTTATATCTATACCTAAAAATATTTGACCTAAAATTATATAACCATTACCACAAATAAATATCCACAATTATCTAAAAACAAGAAATTTATGTCACTACAAATAAATATTCACAAATATTTGACTTGGTTTTCCTACCCCTACCAGTCTCTTGGGAAATCCGGAGTTTTGGGCATCATTTTTAGGACTTAAAGTTATGAAAGAATCCTAAAACTGACCACCCAAAGCCAACCCAAAGCCAACTAGGGAATTTAGTGGGTTTGAATTGAAAATTTTGACCTAAAAGTTAAATCTAGCCCAACCCGACTTATAACCACCTCTATAAAACTTTGATATAATAATACTCCCTTTATTTTTTTATTTATTTTATTAGGAGAGAAAATCTAGGTTATCCTCTTACAAATTAAAGGAACAACCTAGAGCATCATTTCGGATGATAGAGTTAAAAGCAAAGTCAGTAACTGAAAACCTATACCAGAGGGTAGCCTCTTGATGACCCTTATGAGCAATGAAATTCGCAGCTTGGTTCGCCTCCCTGAAGCAATGATTAACTGACACTGTGTTGAACCTTTTCAAATTTTCACCTGCATCCTAAGAGAGATAATTTCCCAACGGACTTTCTAAATATCTTTAAGATAGTTAGTAACAACAAAGTTATCTCCTTCGATGATAATATTTTCTATGTTAAGAGAATGAGCAGCTTTTATTCCTTTGCGACGCCCCCAAGCCTCTGCTGCTAAATCGAGCAGTAGGCAGAAAGAGCTTTTGCTCTAGTGAGACAAACCTTACCACAATAATCTCTAATAATAAAACCAAAGGAAGCTTGATTGTTAGAAAGTTTTGAACCATCGAAGTTTAATTTGTGACAAATAGAAGTGGGGGTTACCACCGAACTTCTTTAGGGGGTTTAAGGGATATTCTAGGAAGAGAGGAGTCATTTAAAGTCGAATCCAGAGCCTTGTCGCACTTTGAGGCTACTAACCAGTCCTTTATAAAAATTTGAGATAAGAAGAGAGGTGTAAGGAGGAGAGGCTTTATGTAATACCCCGACTTTTTTTAAAAAATACTTAATAAATTATATTATTAGTTTAAACAAGTGTTAATTTGAATTTTTGCGATTTAATTATAACTATTTTCGATTATGTTTTTAAACGTCTAAAACGATTATAAAAGAGTTAAATGAAAATATTATTATTTCATGTCTTAAATGGTTTAATTTCAAAATCTATGTTGTCTAACTTTTTGGGTTGAACTAAATTTGATTTGCTAAATAACCTACACCTAAAGCCCATTCAATCTTGCCCATACATTAATTTAACCCAATTATCCATTTTCATCCAATCCAACTCCCTCACACGCCTCACTCCTCCTTCCCCTTTACTGCTTTCCTCCTCAAACCATGGTAAAGCTCATCCATGGTTTTTCACCCAAATCAACTGCATCCATGGTTTTATTGCAAAACAAGCAAATAGCTCCCTGTTTTGGAGCTTCTAGAAGGCTCAACAATGGCTATAAATAGCCATGTTCAGCTGCCCGAACTCAACAAAGCACAACAACATCAATCTTCTCCTTCTTCCTCCTTCTTCTCTTCTCTACTAAACTCCATTAATGGAGTCATGGCACTCACCATATCCACCATAATCAATAACCAATAACCAAAACTTAAAGTTTTGATTAGAATAGAGTTTAGCAAGAAAATTTAAACACAATTACTTCCCTGCTTCACGTTTTCCCGACACCATCGCGGCACCACCGCGTTAAACACCAGGCCTTCCCCCCTTTTTCTGTCGCCTGTACCGCCACCACCAACCCGCCACCTTTTGTTTGCAGCCAGACCGCCACCAGTTGGCTCCCCCTTCTCTGTTTCTTCTTCCCCGCTCCTTCGCTGCCCTCCTTTTCTCCGCCCTTCGTGGTTGCTGCCGTACTGCAACATCACCACGGCTACCCACGCAGCCAGCCTCGCCGGCAAGCTCCGACCATCCACTGCCTCCCTGCCGCCAGGAACGCCGGCCAACACACAGCCCCACCCTCATTCACTCCCTCCTTTGTTTCACTCCCCTTCGTGCAATGTTCTAACAGAACCAAGTTCTGGTTTTTTTGTGAACTAGTGAAATGATTTTAGAAACAAGGCCCAAAGTCAATATTGTCCTATGTAAGGTATAAAGCCAAAAACCCAATTGTCCATTTCATTATTTTAATTATTATAGCCCAATTAGTATGGTAACTATTTTGAAATCATTTTAAGAAATAATTATTATTTTAGCACATGCTTTTAATTATGGAACGTTATTTTTAACATTTTAAAGTTGAGATTTTCTAAAAACGGGTCATTAATGAATAGTCGTGGTTAATGGTTATGGTTATTAGTTGAGTGGTATCTAATCTATTATTTTATTGATGTATTTTGGAGCGATAAACGGAATATGGGAATTCGAAAGGTCTACGGATGACGTTCTCGGAGTTATCGAGATATTTTGGATTAGACGGTCGAGGTAACCTTTATGTCCATCATTACTATGTATGCCTGTATATGTATGTTTATAAAAAAAGTATGATGATTTATATGGACGATGATGGTTAATTAGAGGAGTTAGTTCAGAAGTATAAAAATGACAGTAACCTTTCTCGTATGTGAAAATATGATTTTATATAATTATATGAACCTTCGCATCATTAATTATGGATTTTATGTTATTTAAATTATACCCATGATATTATGTTAAGTAATTGAAAATATTGCGATTCATGTGATAAGAGTATGTTCCCATTTTTATAAACGATATGCTATAATATGATGATATGAGTTATGAATGATTAATATATGTTTAATCAATGAATAGTAATTTAGGAGATATGATCATGTTATATGCTTATTCGAGTAAAACCATGTTTATTTGAGTTTATAGTATGATCGATCCACGATTCATGCTTAGGTGAGTGAAGTGTATGTTTGATCATTATTTGTAATATGAATTATGAAACTGTTTATATATATGCTCATGGAATTATATCATTCAAGTTTATTGTATTATTTAGTATAGAAATTACGATTTAATTAAAGAATGTCTTGTGCTAAATTAATGTCTTAGAATGAGTAGGATGTTTTATGAAGTACGATTTATAAATATGAGCAATAAAACTTTATCTGTTATGACCTAAATAATACCTCTTAATTTATAGTTAAATAAAGAATAGTAATTTATATTTGTTTCATAAGGGACGATATAAGAAAATATGTTTTCATATAAGAAGTAGTATTTCTTACTTATAAAATATGAGTATTTATTTAATGAGTAACGAGTATTAGTTGGAAGTATTAGTTGAGGAATTATGAAATTGTACTACCTTTTGATCAACAATTATACTTACGATGTTATGTGGAGTTTACTGAATTACTCTAAGTTATAAACTATGACTAATATAGATGAAAGTATGAATTTACATAAGAAGTATTTTTTCTAATTTATAAACGATATTATAATTTTAACTAATAAGGTATTCTATTTGATTAAACCATGTATACGTCAATTATGGTAATTCATGGTTACGATGAATGCTTATTTGAATAAAGTATATTACTTTGAGTATTATATAAATAATGAATGATTTGTGAAAACATGATTTTATAAATTAGAGAACGACCCAATCACATGGCGTTATTTTTCAAAATACACAAGCTATGATATTATTAATGCAATCTAATTATTTATTCAATGTCTAAGTGAAGTATGCCGTATTATTGAATTATGAACCATGTGATACTATGACTATATGATTTCTTAATTATATATGATTATTGCTCTTATGATTGACTTAGGACACTATGATTTTTACCTCTGTGATTTACACTAAGTCCAAAAATCCATGCTCAATGTGATTATTTGTGGGATTATGATTCAAAGTAACTTATAAAGTGTTATTATGAATGTTTATCGATGTTCTTGAGGAAATAGTGAAATCTTACGAATGATGTACATTTCTCACGATATGTTTTACTACCTATATAAAGGTATAACTGAGCTGAATGAGTGAAGTATACTGAGTATCACTGATGGATATTAAAAGTTATGAAACATGATAAGTTCAAGTGAAAGAACTGGTTTTCTATACTGTACTGTTACTGTTACTGATGGTCGTGCACGTACCTTACTGTTTACTGGGGCACTGACCCATTATTGGTGTAGGGTAAAGCCCGGGGCACATGGCCCTTACGCAGTGGCGCATACACAATACTGCTGGGAGACGTCCCAGAACTGACTGACTGACTGAGCAACCAGTATAAATCTGATAATAAAGAATGATGGATTGTAATACTGATATGATATCGAGCTTTATATGTTTTCTCTCCCTGTTTTTACGAGAATTGAATTCAAATGAATTCAGGATAATAAAGTAAAAACTTACGATGTTTCAAGAGTATTAATGGAAATCTATTTGGGTTCAAGCTGTTAATAATGTCAATGATGGAAACACATGATGATTTATGTGTGCTTATGGAACATTAAGCTCTAATGTGTTGTTAATGTTCGTTAGGGATTTACTCAATGCTCATTACGTTAGTAATCCTTCTCATGGCCTCGTGTTTGTGATTAAAGTAATGAAAGTTATTATGAGATCCATATGCTTATGTGGTTTAGCTTTCATGTTATAAGAGTTTCTTATGAATCATAATAATGCTCGTTAACATATTCGTACATGGAACGAACGTGAGCTTACATGGAAAGTATGTTTACATGATAAGTCTAATTATGCTTTGTTTCATGAAAGCATGTGAATAATGACGAAACGTGATCCATGATTTATGCTGCTATGAGTTTACGAGTATGTTTTTGATTATGTTAATGATGTTTAAGTATGTTATTTGAATTGTTGCAATACAAGCCTATGAGTTTATAAATTAAGATACGATAATGAAAAGTAGAAAGAGAATTGTCTTACTGGCTCGGAATTATGAACTGAACTGGTAAATGGGCAAGTTATAGGTGGCGGAAATGTTTATGATCTATGAAAGAACCGAGATGGTCGAATGTTTAACGAATGACGATGAAAGTAATGTTTTGTCCAAAGCCTATACTTGCCAATGATCTGGTCTCATGTGAATGATCCTTTCCAGTTAGACAGTTCAAAGCTAAAGTGATAAGTAAAGTATATTCGAACAATTACTAGAATGATGTGATATGTGCTTGTGTGTGAAAAACGTTTTCGAACTAAAACCGTTTTTACGGGCTGGAGTAAAGTTACGAGTTTTTCACTCATTTCGGAATGTTACTCTGTCTTTTCTTGTTTCTCTATTTTTCTTCTGAACGAAGCTCGGGTTAAGAAAGAGAGCTTAGGATCAACCCATGGAAAGGAAGTCTTTGAGATGGATTTCATGAAGCACTATTTAAATCTGTTAGGAGCTTTTATGTAAGGTCATTGTGCTAGTTTAGAAACATTGATCTATTTAAGGATATTGTATTACCAGTGGGCCATAACCCACAGGTTTAAGTATTCGCTTTCGCTGTCAACTGAGATTACCTATGCTAATGATGTTTAATTAGGGACTCCCGGGTTCGGGGCATTACACTTTATCTGAGTTAAAAATGACTTTATTTCGAGCAAACCAAATGAGCTCCAACTAATACTGATCCTAGAAAAGTCCAAGTCTCCTACACTCTCTTTGATGGAAATAAAGTTAGACACAATTGACGCATCAAGATCGATAGTTGAGTGAGATGGCCAATTAAATTTTATATCTAGGGTTTGATAAACTTCATTGGCAAAAGGGCACGTGAATAAAATGGGGTTTATATCCTCAAAGTTGTGATTGAAAAACACACATTCTTGAGGGAGGAAAACATGACTTTTTTCAAGCCGTTTTTTTGTTGGAAAACCATCAAGGCAAATTTTCCAAAGGAAGTATATGCTTTTAGGAGGGACTTTTAGATTCGAAATCCACTCAAATTCAACTTTAGAAGTACGCTGACAATCACAGACTTGAGCAAGCTTAGCCCCTGATTTGACTGATGCAAGAGCGAAGAAGCTACTCCGAGATATCACTATCCATGACCTTCGCAAATTTTGGGTATGGTTAATTCTTCAAAGTAAGGCCATGGGAGCTACGAGTTTAAGCTCAACACAACCTGTTCGTCCATGTTAAGGTGGATTGAAGATGATCCAAGTCCATGAGGAGTGATATGGGGCGTCCATATTAGAGTCCTATTGAGTCATATAAAGTCTTAGTTAATTTTACTTAGTATTTAATTCAGCATTTTAATTTCTGTCAATAATAGGGCCGAAAATATGTTGTATTTTTTTCGGTTATATAGAGCCCTAGTTGAGTTGTAATCCCTTTTAGATAAGATTTTATTAGCTAAGGGATAAGGGAAGATATATGCGTGTGAATAAAACAGGAAGGGCCAAAATCCCTATCCTAATCTTATTAGATTATCTTCCTTATCTTTATCTTTATATTTTCCTAGATTCTAGGGATTAGTTTTTAAATGCTTTCTAGATAGAATTTGGTTTCCTGATCATACTAGGAGTAGTCTAGTATAAATAGATGTTTATATTTTTAATGAGAAGTACACATTTATTGAATTTGAAATTTTGGACTATTGTCTTTGTGAATTTGGACGTACATCTTTCCAAGTTTTATTTTTTTAGAGAGTGAATCTAATTACAAGACCCTTAATAATTAGGCGAGTGAAACCTAATTCTAAGCGAGGTTAATACAATTAGTGAATGAAGCTAACTTGTTTAATCTCAATACTATCCCCCTAAATCGAGTTTAAGGTGAGTGAAACCTTAAATTTAGTTTAGAACCCTTAAAGAATCATAACTGGGTGAAGGTGTGAGGACATAAGTTTGGATTCATCCTGGATTCATATCAGATGGTATCAGAGCTAGAGGACGAATTTTTGCGTGAAATTTGGTGGGCACACTATAGACATCTATGAGAGTGTTCTTTCAAAATTTCATTGAATTTGGCGGAGAAACGAAGTCGCAACAACGTTCGACATCAGACGAAAATTCTTGGCAGTTTTGCAGAAATTTAAGGTAAACTTTAAACGACTCGATTTGCCTCAAGAAAACGTCTTTTGTTGCAACATTTGTAAAGGTAATGTGTTTAGTTAGTTCACATATGGGGGAATTAATTAGAGGAGAAGTTTTTAATTCCGGAAAAGAAGAGAATAGGAGGCAGGGCCAGCTCGCGGACCGCGAGCTGGGTCGCGAGTCGTGACTGGGCACTGCCTGGTGACGCTTCATTTTGCGATTTGACCGTTTATGTCCGTTGAAGCGTTTTTGCTTAGTTTTTGCATGGTTATTGCATGGTTAATGACTGATTTATTCTCGGATTTAAGGGCCTTATTTAGGAGCCTTTTAAAGGTCCTTAATGAGGGCCCTTGCATATGTGACTATAAAAGGAGGAGGTGATCTCTATCCTTGACACAACAAAGATTGCTTGCTTAAGAATTTCTGATTAATTTTCTTAAATGTTCTTCACAAACACATCAAACACAAGTTCTTAAGGATTCACTTCTAAGATTATAGAAGTGAATTGTTACTCCATTGTATCTCAAAAGTTATTTCGGTGATCCTAGAGGGGCGAAATAAAACTAATAGGCAAGCGTAGTTTCCGTGCCTTGGAGTGGTGAATTATCCGGTTCCCTCTTGTTACATTGTCTACTTCTAACATATTTTTGGGTGATTCTTGAGCCTAAACTGGTTTATTTCAAGTCTAGTTTACTGTCCTAAAATTTCGTAGAAGTTGGAGTTTATTTGGTATAGTTTTGAGATAGTTCTTGTGAGTCGTGTTATTTTGGTCCGAATCTGGCGCGACTTACTTTGAAAAATTATTGCGAGCAGCCTACTTTGAATTTTTGAGTGATTCTATTTGGATGTATTTTCTAACATTCAAAAGTTACTTGTTTTAAAATTTCGTAATTTTTCACGAAGTTTTGCATCTGTAGTATATTTTTGAAGTTGGGTAAATTTCCTGGGTATTTTTGGCAGTTTTAAGGAGGTTGTTTGATTCGAAAAAAAATCATGGGGAAGGATTTTGGTCGTGTTCGTAAACTGAAACATACTTTGGGATTGTTGCAAGTACAAGAGTCTCTTGAAACGAATGAAAAGCCATTAAAGAAAAAGAAAAATTGACTGGAATAATCCAAACTATGGCTGTTCTGCCAAGAATAATCCCAAGTATGAGTGATTCCTATATAATCCCAACTATTAGGGAGATTCGCCATAAATACACCGTGACCTGAAGGAGACCTGTTTAACAAGTAAACATACCACATGTCGCCACCCGCTTAACTCCTTCCCTTCCGATCACAACATTCCCAGCCACCACCCCTTCCCTCGCCACAACCCCTAGGCACCACCCCTCCCCTCGCCACCACCCCTTTCCTTGTTCACAAAACTCACATCCCTCCTCCCCAGCCACCATCATGATGACGAAGACGACCATCCTGCTATATCACCACCCATAAACCGAGTCTTTTCATCAATTTCTTTCCTTTATTCAGTACTTTTTCAATGTTTCGTTGATTTTGTTTTTTTCAGGCCGATGATTAAACTTTGTATAGACAAGCATATGTCGGAATTATATCATGTTGAATAACTAATCTTCTCTATAAGGCCTTTTCTTTTATCAAATTAGTATGTTAATTTTGTTTTTCGAGTCAATTTGGTCAATGATGCAATCAGTTTGATTAGTGTTAAACTTCAAATCAGATTTTAAAATTTGTTTTGAAAATTGATTTTGTCGATGATGCAACCAGTTTGACTGTGTGTATTCTAATGATTACAATCTCACTACTGCCTTCCTTCTAAGAATTTTTCTTCAATCTTGAAATTTTTCTAAACTTAATGAGTTTTTCCGGAAAAATTTTGAGGTCCTATGATGATTTTAAGGAAGCTGATTTTGGCTCTCCACTAGTTGATTTATGCACTCCATCTAAGAAACAAAACAGTAGAAAAAATCATCAAAATGGAGTGCATAAATCAACTAGTGGAGTGCAAAAATAATTTCACTTATTTTAAATGCATAGTTCAGATGATAAACTCTGTGATTAATGTAAATCTTAATGGTCTTTCGCTCCTATCTGACGACCTAATTCGATTTTTTATTTTTTGATTCCAGAATTTCTTATTAGAGTTATTGGTTTGAAGAATGACTGTTGTGCGAAGATGAACAATGCTAATATTTCTGACACCTCTTGTATGAGAAGTGCTTAAGTTTAATTTTGAATTTAGGTTCTTCATTGAGCAGATAAAACTTTGAACATCCCATATCTCTCAAGGAAACTAAACTATAAAGATTTATCTACTGCTATATAATTATTTACTCCCCAGGATAGAAAATTGTAGAAAATTGTTAGGTTGGGAAGATGGATATTTGAGTTTAATTTGTTGGGGGTGCTTGTGTTCGGTGGTGAAGACTAAGGAGTGGTTCCGGAGATGGGGAAGGAAGAGGAACTGAAGAAGTGGTGATGGGTGGGATTTGGGGTGGGAATATAAATTAAAAAGAAAAAGAAAAAGGAAATTAAAAAGTTACCTTATTAACAGGTAGCAAGTCACATGGGGGTGTTTGTGGCAGATCTCCCTAATAGTTGGGATTATATATGAATAACTCATAAGTGGGATTATTCTTGGCGGAACAGCCATAGTTTGGATTATTCCAGTCAATTTTTCCTAACGAAAATTCAACGGGGAATTACAAAAATTATGAAGCAAATTGAAAAACTCTTGTGTTCTCCTCGAACAGAGAAGGTAACTATTAAAGAGGAAAATATTGATATTTTTATCTTTGGCATATATACTAATTTTAATCCAGACTTACCTCCGAAATTTGATGAGACGGTTGAACCAATTGAGGAAGTTGATATTCTTTCTACATCTCAAAGAACAGAAACATATGTAAGGTGTTTCGATACTATTTTTGAGGATCGTTGATAGGCTAAAGTCGTATCACCTATTCAAAGATAATTCCTACAGTTCTCTAACAATAGTAGTCAAGGGAAGCAGGATCGAATCCACAGAGAGACGGAGTTCTAAGTTAGTATTTAGCTAAACAGCTACTTCAGACAAGATCAGACAGAAATCAGCTGAATTAATAATGAAACACTAGAAAGCAATATAAAGAGGGATTTTAATATATGGAATGAAGGTCTATGGAACTAGTTCGGTCCATGATCAGTCCGTTTTAGTACATACTTATAGCTCATTTTAAGTCTCATTGCATGTAGCTTTAGAGCATTTAGAGTTAGGATTGCATGGTTTTTCCCTTCTTTGGATTTCAATTATACTTCACAAGTGTTTGGTTGTTTTTGATGTATTTCAAGAGAATTGGAGCTTGTTGGAGTACTTTTGTGATCTAGGGACTTGGGGTATGTTCGAGGTGTGTGGCTCGATACTTTAGAGCGGCTTATGTGAATCAAGCTTGGAGAAAATGAAGGAAGAAGGCCACCACGGCCTTGGCACATTTACCACGGTCGTGGGTACCTGTAGCATGCAAAGCAGTACCATGAAGAAAAGAAGACTGATTCGATGAAATCAGGTCACCACGGTCGTGGTGATTTTGCCACGGTCGTGCTGCATGATCTTCACAGAATCAGTGGTTGTATTGAATAGTTACTGCCTGGGCGTTTTTAAGGCACCACGACCGTGGTGATTTCACCACAACCGTGGTGACCTGCTTTCGGGTGTTGACCCGTTTTGTCCGTCAAACTTTAATGACTCTTTTTATTTAGTTTTCTTAGTTGAGACTCGATTATCTCACACTCTTAGTTTCTAATTACTATCTCTTAGCCCTAAACTCTCTCTAAACACTAGTTTACTCAATTGTTTCATCTTTGAAGATCGAATTCGTTAATTAATTCAAGTAATTTCTCTTCAATCTCTTTCCTTTAATTTATTGCTTTGTTTATGATGTTTAATTTATTGAATTTTAATTGCTTAGAATCCATGATTAGTGAGTAGTTCCTAATCTAGGGTTTGGGTGAAAGCATGAATTAGGGGGTTAATGTAGATGTTCTTGTAATTGCTTTATTCATGTCTAATATGCATTGTTCTTGGTGTTTTGACACCTTAGAGTAGACCTTGATCAAGTTTATGCTAGGGCTTAGATTTCAATTACTCTTAATTGATTGTTGTTGTCTAGTCATTCCCATGAATCAACTTAATTTCTAGATCAAGAGATTGGGTAGAAATTAAGAGGAACCTATTTAGGGGTTTTCCAATCAAATTGAATCCATTAATCAATTGGCTAAAGACCATTCGAGAGAGGATTTAGTCGATTGATTAATTGATTACTCTTGAGGACCATTCGAGAGAGGAATCAAGGACTTTAGAGGGAAACTTAACCTTGCACGTTATTCTCTATAGCTTCGTAGTTGCATTTGTGTCGTGTCTTGCCCGAGTTCATGCAAGTAACCCAAGCTCTAGTGTTTTCTCCATTATATTAATTCTCATATTGATTTTTAGTCGGTATTCATTAGTTAGTTAATTAGTTGGTAACCTATTCAATATCAAACCCAAAAACCTTTCACTTAGGTAGTTTTGGACTTAGTGGACTAGACTCAATCCCAATTTCCTTGTGGTTCGACCCTTGACTTGCCACTACTACGTACTTAGTAGTTGCTCGTTAGGTTCATAAATTTTGTTTGCTAAGCGGTTCTTAGTGCCTTAACGACACACTAAAAATCTCTTATCAAAATGGCGCCGTTGTCGGGGATTTACTCCCACGACTCCATTGGTATAAACCTTCCTTACTTTTGTGTTTTCTCTTGATTTCACTACTCTTGTTGATGATTTCTTGATTGTTGTTGCGTTTGTTGGTTGATATTTTGATTTGTTTGTGGTTGAAGTGTCTTGAGTTGAATTTTGGTTGAATCGTTGGTGGACTTGTTAGTGATTGGTGTTTTTGGGTGTCCACTTTGGGTGATTTGAAGTGTTGGCTTGTTTTTTGTCCTAGCCCTTGCTCTTTTCAATATCATGGCATCTCATGGCCGTAGAAACCCCCATCGCAACACCTCTACAAGTCAACTAAGGAATCCATCCCCTCCCCCACCTTAGCATCCCCCTCAAATTAATACATTAGGTATCAATTTCACCTCTCCCGACCACTTACAACGCTTCATGAGGCTTAGCCGCCGTCGAATTAGACCGACCAAATTTTATGATGTAAGAGCGGCCCGGGCATTGTATGTAGAGGGGGACGTTGACCAACTTTTTTGCCAAGTGGGGTGGTCTTCATGGTTAGATTTACACGCCCTCACCTACAAACGCCTTACCCTAGAATTCTTGTCCACCATTTCCATTCGTAGAACGGAGGGGAAGAACCCTCGGAGCATGACCTTCACACTTTTGGGTAGGACCGTCACTATGAACATCGGGCAACTGAACGAAGTTTTTGGGTGGCCTAGGGGGGGCAAGATTGGGCCGAAGAGTGAGTGGTCCTCCAAGCACAACAGTCACCAATTTTTGCACTGCCTCACTTCCCTCTCTCCCTTTGATCCAAACCGGGCCAAGGCCTCTTCTATGGTTAGCCCCGGGTTTCGCATTTCCCGTCGTGTCCTTAACCACATCATCTTTGCTCGTGGTGACAGTTTGGGCAACGTGAGTGCCCGCGAGCTATACTTTCTTTGGTATGAGCGAGGGAGATACCCGCCTTAACCCCGGAGTCTTGATGATGGACCACTTCGAGAACCTAGCTATGAAACCCACTGGGGACATCACCGTGGGTGGGATGATCACACTTATTGCTATATCTCTTGGTCTTGATCTGACAGGTTTGCAGGTTGTGCCTGGAGACACCCTTCTTGACCTTCATTCCTATGCAACCATGTCGTGGATCGAGTCTAACGGTCCTAACGCCGGTTACATATGGAAGGTCAATAGCAGTCCTTATGCCATTCTCCCTGAAGTTGTCAAGACCCCCATCTATAACATGGAGAACTGGGTGTTTCCACCAGATTTTGACTGGCCACCGTCCGCAAATGCCGGAGGTGAGGAGGGGATGGAGGTGGATGAGGAGGGCGATGTCCCTACTGCTGAGCATGCCCAGGTTGGGGGAACTTTTGGTACTATAGAGGTAGGCTTTGGCGACATAAGGTTGGATTTGGCGAACCTCAGGACCGATGTGCAGCAGCTCAGGGATTCTACCATTGAGCATGATCGCCACTACCAGAGTATGCGGGCGAGCTTTGACACGATGACCTCGGCTTTCCAAGGTTTTCGTGATGAGTTACAGAGCTGGACTAGCCGTGGTGGTTGGTTCCCAGGTAGTTCCAGCTCTCAGCCGCCTGATGAGTGAGCTTTTCTTTCCTCCTCCTTTGCTATTTTCGTTTTAGCCTATTCACAGTGAGGACACTGTGTTGTTTAGCTTGGGAGGATGTATATTTTACATATTATGTTAGAGCATGTAGCTTTCAGTGCATACTTTTTACTTTTTATTCATCATTGAGCATTTAGATCCATGTTAAGATTGCATTAGCTGCATTAGTTGCATTCATGCATGCATGTAGGTTGCACTTAGGACTGATCCCCGATGATGATGTTAAGACACGTGTGTGCTTTTGAACATGATTTTTGATATAAAAAGGAAATGTTTTGATAGTCTCTAGTATGCTAAGGAATTGACTGTTTGTGGAATGTTCGGTCTCCCCTTTGTGCGGTTCGACCGATTTTGGTAGCTATGCCTGGTGAGGATTTGCTTTGAGCCTTTTAGACTGACATCTTTTCAGTCTTTTCTACTTGATGTGTGATGCTCTTCCTTGACGACCATTCTCTAGAACTTGCAGTGATTCTCCTTGAATATGCATTGACTTGTTTGAATCTTGAATATGATTGAGGCTTTTTGTATTTACTTGAGCTACATTGCCAAAAGCCACCCTCACCGACTTGTTCTTCTCTGATGCCCCTGTGAGCCTAAGCCTGTTTTCTTCGTTAACCACATCTTTAGCCTATTACTCATTTCCTTACCTAGGGGATTGTGAAGCTACTTAGATGAGGTAATATATGTTGATGGGTGTTATGAGAGATGACTTGGTGTTGGTGTTCGACTTTGTTTTAGCTAGAACTCATGTGCTGTTTGAGTTCGCCTCCTTCCCATACTATTGGAGTTCCCATTTTCTCCTTCCATCTTTAATCGCCACAATCCACAAAAATAAAAAAAAATAAAAAAGGGAATTTGTGCAAAAGAAAATGACAAATCAAAGAAAAAGGATTTGTGGTGTGTTCAAATTTTGCAATAAGGGAGACTGGGATGCTATAATTAAAGGAGTGATTGAAATAGGTTGTGTTAAGTGTTTACAATTGAGTAGGGTTGGTGTTGTTCTTTTAGAAAGGTGCCGAGTTGGAAGTTTCACTTTCCCCTCTTTAACACCACGATCCCAAATGCTACCACACCCTCACCTTAAGCCTACATTACAACCTTGACTAAGTCCTCTTGATTCTTGATGCAAACTTTGGTCCTTATGCGATGGAGAGTGAGATGATATGCAAGCTTATGGTAGGATATAGTCAATGGAATTGAGCTTTGAGCGTTCATTTGACCTATTTAAACACACGAGAGAAGTGCACATGACTAAAGTGAGAGCTACCATATATATGACTGAGCCAAGCTTGAGGGAGAACTAGTGGTAAGATTTGGTTGCTTTTCCTTGAGCTTATAAACTTTGAGACTTGATAGCATTTGGCATTTAGTAGACATATTTCTTTGAAAGATTTTGAATGATTTTTGAAAATGGCATGCGTGTTTTCCTGAGGAGTCATAACTCTATCCCATGAGCTTCAGTTTGTATTGCTTGGGGACAAGCAATTGTTTAAGTTTGGGGGAGTTTGATCAGTCCGTTTTAGTGCATACTTATAACTCATTTTAAGTCTCATTGCATGTAGCTTTAGAGCATTTAGAGTTAGGATTACATGGTTTTTCCCTTCTTTGGATTTCAATTATACTTCACAAGTGTTTGGTTGTTTTTGATGTATTTCAAGAGAATTGGCGCGTGTTGGAGTACTTTTGTGATCTAGGGACTTGGGGTATGTTCGAGGTGCGTGGCTCGATACTTTGGAGCTGCTCAAGTGAATCAAGCTTGGAGAAAATGAAGGAAGAAGGCCACCACGGCCGTGGCACATTTACCACGGTCGTGGGTACCTGTAGCATGCAAAGTAGTACCATGAAGAAAAGAAGACTGATTCAATGAAATCAGGTCACCACGGTCGTGGTGATTTTGCCACGGTCATGGTGCCTGATCTTCACAGAATCAGTGGTTGTATTGAATATGCCTGGGCGTTTTTAAGGCACCACGACCGTGGTGATTTCACCAAGACCGTGGTGACCTGCTTTCGGGCGTTCACCCATTTTGTCCGTCAAACTTTAATGACTCTTTTTATTTAGTTTTCTTAGTTGAGACTCGATTATCTCACACTCTTAGTTTCTAATTACTCTCTCTTAGCCCGTAACTCTCTCTAAACACTAGTTTACTCAATTGTTTCATCTTTGAAGGTCGAATTCGTTAATTAATTCAAGTAATTTCTCTTCAATCTCTTTCCTTTAATTTATTGCTTTGTTTATGATGTTTAATTTATTGAATCTTAATTGCTTAGAATCCATGATTAGTGAGTAGTTCCTAATCTAGGGTTTGGGTGAAAGCATGAATTAGGGGTTAATGTAGATGTTCTTGTAATTGCTTTATTCATGTCTATTATGCATTGTTCTTGGTGTTTTGACACCTTAGGGTAGACCTTGATCAAGTTTATGATAGGGCTTAGATTTCAATTACTCTTAATTGATTGTTGTTGTCTAGTCATTCCCATGAATCAACTTAATTTCTAGACCAAAAGATTGGGTAGATATTAAGAGGATCCTATTTAGGGGTTTTCCAATCAAATTGAATCCATTAATCAATTGGCTAAAGACCATTCGAGAGAGGATTTAGTCGATTGATTAATTGATTACTCTTGAGGACCATTCGAGAGAGGACTCAAGGACTTTAGAGGGAAACTTAACCTTGCATGTTATTCTCTATAGCTTCGTGGTTGCATTTGTGTCGTGTCTTCCCCAAGTTCATGCGAGTAACCCAAGCTCTAGTGTTTTCTCCATTATATTAATTCTCCTATTGATTTTTAGTCGGTATTTATTAGCTAGTTAATTAGTTGGTAACCTATTCAATCTCATACCCAAAAACCCTTCACTTAGGTAGTTTTGGACTTAGTGGACTAAACTCAATCCCAATTTCCTTGTGGTTCGACCCTTGACTTGCCACTACTACGTACTTAGTAGTTGCTCGTTAGGTTTATAAATTGTGTTTATTAAGCGGTTCTTAGTGCCTTAACGACACACTAAAAATCTCTTATCAGTCCACCATGCTTATACCAATCAAAGGATCAAACAACTATCAGAACCTAGGCCGAGAATCGATATATTAGAGCAGTGTCAAGCTATGGTTAAGTCTCAACGCCCATAATTCAACAAATGCAGCATGTTCACAAACATAATCAGAATTACTAGTGTGTACTATCTAAAAGTAAGACAGATCTGTGCAAATAATTATTAACCACAAGTAATCAAAGAAACTGCGCAATAACGTTAATTACTCAATAAGAACAAATCACACCATAATCTATCTCATCAAACCCTAGAAACTAATAGCAATTCAAATAATCAAGGTATAAACATGGCTTCTCTCACCAAATCCCTAGAAAATAAACTACTCAGACATAATTGAATCAACAATAACAATTCTAATAAGAAACCCTAATTTAAGCATCATGAAACAATTGAATAATTAAACTAAGAAATCAAAGTAATTAAAGAGACAAAGAGTAGCGAAGAATACCGATTGACGGAAAGGAAGAACTTTTATTAAAATCGAATCCGAGGTTCAATCACCTTTAATCTAATCTAAAGTGTTTAATCTAAATAAAACTAAGCTAAGAACTATGAAAATAAAACTGAATAAAAATATGTCCCCAAGAATATGAGGAAAAAGTATTTATAATACCCCTCAAAAGTCTAATAAAAACGGAATTAAAGATAGAATTTCCGCGAAGTCGACTGCGGGACCCGATCGGGCGGTGGTTGCCCTATGGCATCGGGTTGGTACAACCCGATCGGGCAACCATTGCCCTATGGCATCGGGTTGGTACAAATTTTTGGGCCATGTTAATTTCCTTCACAAAATAAAATGGGCTTCACCCAATGCGATCGGGCGAATCCACCTGATCGGGTGTCAAGGTTTCGGCCCCGATCGGGAAACCATTGCCCTATGGCATCGGGTTGGTATAAAAATGACCCAAATTCAAATCTCTTCTTTTTTGGAATAAAGCAGCGGCAGCATGGAGAAGGCTCAACCCGATTGGATCGGGCAATGGTTGCCCGTTTGGGAGGAGCCAATTTCTGGCGATTTTGGGTCAACTTGAGAATGTCATATCTCTCAAACCAGAAGTCCGTTTGGGGCGTGTGATATATCATTGGAAAGCTATTGAAGGCTAGAATCCAATACAATTAGAATTTCTTGATTATCAATTTTCTATCAAAAGTTATAATAAAAATAGTGAAGGTGTGTCAGTTTTGGCACTTCTTTCACTAACTCTTTGCTTCATTCCAACTCAAAATTGTCCCAAACGGATGCATTGTGATCCTTGTGCAAGCTACCTTCATCTTCAATGATTAATAGGCTAGATATTTGGTACTCGTGATCACTTTGAATCAAAATAACCTGAAAATCATCGAAACACACAAGCAGGGAGTAGTAGAGCACAACTTATGTAATTCATGTCATTATGCACCTAAATGCTCAAGAAGGAGTTCTAAATGAAATCTAAATGCATCTAAAAACTATATATAAATGTGATACATCAATCGTCCGAGTTGGATGGATCGTACTTTTGGGGTTGAGAAGGACAATTATATTATTTTTGATGATGTTATCAAAGATCCATCAATTCTTGATGAAGAGTGCATGTCATATGATTATTTTAATGATTTTGATATGGTGAACACACAAATTAGATGCAATGTTCCTATTTGTGACTTCTTCTGAAACAATAGCAAAATTCGAGGTTGAACTTTTTTCAAAGAAGGCGAGAATGATGCAAGAGCGAAGAAGCTACTCCGAGATATCACCATTTATGACCTTCGCAATTTTTGGGTATGGTTAATTCTTCAAAGCAAGGCCATGGGAGCTACGAGTTTAAGCTCAACACAACCTTTTCGTCCATGTTAAGGTGGATTAAGATGATCCAATTCCATGAGGAGTGATATGGGGCTCCATATTAGAGTCCTATTGAGTCATATAGAGTCTTAGTTAATTTTATTTAGTATTTAATTCAGCATTTTAATTTCTTTCAATAATAGGGCCGAAAATATGTTGTATTTTTTCGGTTATACAGAGTCCTAGTTGAGTTGTAATCCCTTTTAGATAAGATTTGATTAGCTAAGGGATAAGGGAAGAGATAGGCGTGTGAATAAGACAGGAAGGACCGAAATCCCTATCCTAATCTTATTAGATTATCTTCCTTATCTTTTCCTAGATTCTAGGGATTAGTTTTTTAATGCTTTCTATATAGAATTTGGTTTCCTGATTATACTAGGAGTAGTCTACAAAAAATAGGCGTTTATATTTTTAATGAGAAGTATATTGAATTTGAAATTTCGGACTATTGTCTTTGTGAATTTGGACGTACATATTTTCCAAGTTTTATTGTTTTTAGTGAATGAAGCTAACTTGTTTAATCTCAATACTATCCCCGTAAATCGAGTTTAAGGTGAGTGAAACCCTAAATTTATTTTAGAACCCTTAAAGAATCATAACTGAGTTAAGGTTGTGAGGACTTAACCTTGGATCCGTCCCGGATTCATATTATTGACTGAATGGAGTCCATCTGAGTTTAGCCCCCCATGAAGCTTATCCTCACAATTATTGGTGGGGATTGGGATGTTGCAAATTTTTTAGAACACTATCAGAGGGACGAGAGAGGAGATCTAAACCCCATTGGTTGTTTTCATTAATGATGTCCCTAACTCTCAAGTGCTCCGAATTCTCAGTAACTTCATACAGAACATTGAGAGGGGAGTGGAAAACCCAGTTTTCAAACCCGAATGAGACTTAAGAGTCAGAGCCAATCTGCCACCTCAGACCTTTTCTAAATAAGGGTATTAGACTCACGAGTTTTTTCCGTTGCCACGAGCAACAACTAATCGGGACATAAGAGAAAAGGGAACTCGACTTAAGATATTTCTTTTTAACTAATTGCACCTAGTTATTGGAGGGGTGAGCCACAATTTTCCACAACAATTTCATTTGGAGAGCTATATTATTAATTCTAGTCTTTCTCAATCCCAATCCCACAAAATCTTTAGGTTGAAAAATTTTGTCTGGACCTATAAGATTCATAGTTCCCTTACAATCATTTTTATTCCAGAAAAAATTTCTATAATTTTGTCTAATTCTTGGAGAGTAGAGCTAGGCAGAGAGAAGCTTTGCTTTTGTTAATCAGCTTTAGTAGCAAGATTTGAGTGGATAAGGACAGTTCTTCCGGCTTGGGAGAGAGAATTAGCTTTCTATTTAGTGAGTTGAGCTCTGGGCTTGCTAATAATCTCCCCATAGGTGTTTTTGGAAACACGACCATCAATTATTGGGCAACCCAAGTAATTCCCAAGAGAGGTTGATTTGTCCATACCTAAAATGTTCTTATAAATACAGTTTTATCGTGAGTAGAAACATTCTTAGTGCATTGAAATGCTGATTTTTACGGTAGTTGACCCGATATTTTGCAATATTTGTTGCAAATATCTCTAATCAACATGCATCTCTGAACAAAAGCTTTGGCAAACAACATAGTACCATCCGCAAAGATAAAGAAAGGGATTTTAATCCTTGATCTTTCCACTCTTGTGCCTAAAAGTTTGCTACCATTAGAACTTTCTACATTGTAAATTTGTAAGGAGACAAAGGGTCTCCTTGTCATATGCCTCTGGATGGGATGAACTTATTTTCAGGGATACCATTTACTAAAACGGAAAATGATACAAAGGTAATACAAATTTTAATCCATTGGATCCATTTGTTGAAGAAGCCTAACTTTTCAAACATCATAATCACATTCCAATTCATCATAAGCTTTCTCCATATGGACTAGCAATATATTATCCTGGATAATGCGTTCAGGAACAAAAGCACTTTGGAGGGGATGAATAATCTTGCCTAACACCACCTTCAACCTATTTGCTAAGATTTTAGCTATGATTTTATATAGAGTTTAATATAAGCTGATTGGGCGAAAATGATTAGCTGTTATGGGGTTGTCAATTTTTGGAACAAGAGTGATAAATGTGTGATTTATTTCCTTAAGGATTTTTCCTGAGTGAAAGAAAGCTTTGATAGCTTTAACAAACTAGTTGCCTACCATTTTTCAATACTTTTGGAAAAAGAAATGGGGAAATCCATCCAGGGCTGATTTAAAATGGGCATTATAAACGATTTATTAGTTGCAAAATTTTGACTTTCATAAATGTTGATACTTTTATATTTATATCAAGGTATATCCAAAAACATCTTAGATACTAAAATTTATTCTCGATAATTGTATAACCTTTTGTCAAATATAATTTATAAGCATTGTAAACGTGAAAGGATTGCAGTTACCAAAGACTTGCAACTAATTAAACCAAATATAAAGAATTTTGTATGTATAAATAGACAACATTACAATTGTGTATGATTCCTACCATGACTACAAATAAATATCTACATTGTCCAACGACTTTAGGCTATGTGGAACTAAATCTTGAAAAGCTAAGATCGATGATGATGCAACACTCAATGGTAGAAGACATTGTCTTGTAGTTTCAAATAGCTCGGGTCCATCTCGAACGTAGCCTTGACATGTTGGAACTTCATTGTAGAGTGGTGTTGGATTATTCAAAGTACATGTATTAGTTACTTACCATTTTGCTCCTTTTTCTTTTGGCATGATCTTGTTCATGGTTCTCAAGTGGGTTCAACGTGAACTCATGCATAATCTAACTGTTTTCACATCATATACTGTAGGCTCATGATTCTTTAGAAAGTAAACCAAAGTTCTCATTAGACTCACTGGTTCTGTTCCATGCAAGATTGATTTTAGGGATGTCGTTACTTTCCAATAGCCGATTCCGGTTGTTCGAGTACTCCGACTCCCCTTTGTATACTTGCGCTCTTCATTGTGAAGAAGTACCACTTCTTTCTGCCTTGTGGCTCATACTTTGCTGTTATATTAAAAAAATACCATTAATGTAATCTAAAAAAAAACTAAAGAAATTTTGTTCTGGATAAGTATTATTTTGGGGAACCGTAATAATAATAATAAACTAAAAAAGAACAAATAATATAGGCCCGATTGTGAGATCATTACTATTGCTTACCATTACTACTGCTAATAAATAAAATAGGGCCTGCTTACCAAATAAGAAAACCAAAAAGACTAGTTTGATTATTTCTGGCCATTATTTCAATACGTCTGCAATTAACCATTAATACTGCTTACCTGTTGATATGGGAGTTTGTATGATTTGATCTTGACTACTTTAAATCTTTTAGTCTATCGTAGAGATACTAATATCAATATATGTTTAATATTATGTCGATTGTGTTGTAAACGTCTTTTGGGATGTTTTACGGAAAAGAGGTTAATTTTTTTAAAGAACTCGTCAATATGTTTCGAAAGGTAAATGTACCAAGTACATTGAATCGGTCTAAAACAAAAAGATAACCAAAAATCTTTATTTTGTTTGTTTCGAGAGCTAAATTTTGTTGTGACTTAAACGATAAATTAAAGAGTTATTATATATAAAAAGGCTAAAATGGACAAATGATATTTATTGTTACTTTAATGAGAATCATAAGAGTTATTATATATAAAATAAATTAAGTAAAAAAGAACAAGTGTCTTTATCCTGAAAAACAAATTTGATTTATATTATGATTTTCTTATCATATTTGTTTATATATTTAAATTATCTAAACCCTATGTGAATTTAGAGGAATAAAAATGGTAACTAATTTTAAAATTAATTAACTAATAATTTAGAGTTGGTTTAATATAAGACGGTCTTAGGTTAAGACTTAACGTCAGACCAACCCAACAAGCTGATTAGAAGCCTAATTGCGTTCACCACGCGCTAAGCAACCCAGACAAATTGATTTTTTTAAACTTTTTGACCTAAAACCTTAACTTTTGCGTTTTATTAAACTTTTCAACCTAAAACCTTAAGTTTTGCATAAAAATCCATAACTAATACCATATATCTGGAATCAATATTAACAAATAGGCTAAAAAAGTTAACTTTAAAACTAAGAAACTTAGTGGTTATTTGGTTGACTGAAAAAACATGGGAACTAGAAATTTCTAGAAAGTGGAAGATATGTAAGTTGTTTGGTTGACAAGAAAATGACAAAATGGAGGAACTAAAAATTTCTAGGAGTTTCAACTTCCCACAAAAGGGAGGAATTTATTTATCTAATGTTCCTCTAGGTAAATAGAAATTCCCATGAGAATTTAATTCCTCCATTGTTAACCAAACACTTTAACCAAATTCCCGTGAATTTCATTAGAGAACTTATTTTCTATGAATCGCAATATCTTGGGAATTTTGGTTGCCCACTTAAATCTTAACTTTTGAACCTAAAACCTTTAACTTTTGAACCTAAAACCTTTAACTTTTGAATATTGATATAAGTTATTTTATTGGAATTTTTGTGCAAAACCATCTTAACTTATCACGATTTTAGAAACTCCCACCTTTTTGAATTTTTTCGGTAACTTTCCACCTATACTTTCCAAATTTCTTATAAACTCCCACCACTTAACAGTTTTGGCTAACTCCGTTAAGTGAGTGGTCAGGTGGGCCCCACATTATGGTTTTGTTATTCATTTTCCTTCCAAACTTTCATTTCCCTACTATTTGATTATTCCCAAATGTGATTTAAGTTTGGTTTTCAAATCAGTTTTAATTCTTTATGTACTTAATTAATAGTTAATTGTATTAATGGTTGGAAAATGAAAGTTTGGAGGGAAAATGAATAACAAAACCATAATGTGTGGGGCCCACTTCACCACCGATTTAACGGAGTTGGGAAAAGAATGTTAAGTGTTGGGAGTTTATAAGAAATTTGAAAAGTTTAGGTGGAAAGTTATAAAAAAAATTATAAATGTGGGAGTTTCTAAAATCGTGATATGTTAAGGTGGTTTTGCACAAATTATAACAAACAGACTCAAAATATCAACCTTTAAACCTTGAAAGTTAACTTTTAAATCCAAACACCAACTTTATAATATACATATATAATACATGAAATTTTTTTACTATTCGACAAAAAACCTTACCCTAAAACATTAACTTTTATTAGTTTTTGGAAACAGGTTATGTTATTAACAAATGGGTTAAAAACCTTAACTTTTGAAACTGCAAGACGAGCGTGTAACGTGGAAAGGAAGACGTGCATTCATAGATCCATACTAAATGGGCCTATTGGGCTGGTCTTTAATGTAAGACCGTCCTATGCAAGAATTTGTCAATAATTTACCGGATTAAAATATAAATCTTCTAAATAAATGTAGTATGATGTATAGGTCTTCCGTTCTTTAGTGTTGATTTTACTTTACTCTTCGGAGTAAAAACTCGCTATTTTTGCTGCATCAATATATAATACAGAAAATTATTTGTGTTAAGTTTTAGATCGAGTCATTCGGTTAATCAGATTAGATTGATTTTGTCAAGTCTACCTACACTAATCCAATCATCTAAATCATATATTTACAAAATTTGGCCCCCTAAACCCAAAAATTCAAGATCCGCCATTGAGTACAACAACTTTGAGAGTAATTCTAACTTAACTCTATCAAAATTCTTTCAATGCTCGACTTAAGCATGAACTCGATTTGATAAGCTAACGAGATGAGTTGAGTTGAGTTGAGTTGAGTTGAGCAAGTTTATACTCGACTCCATGAGCTCTCGATAGCTTTTTAAACATATAGATAATACTTTATTTTCAAATTTTTTAATATATATGTTGGGTAAAATACTTAATTGATTATTACTTGAAATGGGCCAATGACTATCAAAATCAAAAACCTTATTTGAAATATGTAAGGTAATAGATTGCTAAAAAGTAGAGGATGGTTGTGGAACTAATCAAATTTGTTTGTTCGCTGGCAACTCGAAGTCGAAACCTTAACGAGTCGAGTCAAGCTAGAGAAGTTCAAGCGCGATAAGAAGTAACTCGACTAGATACCTTAATAAGTCGAGTCGAATTACATTAGTTCGTGATCAACTCGCTCGATAAGCATTCATGGTTAGAACACTTGATAAACGTATGGGAATTCAATCCATGAACAAATTTATTATCACATGTGGCAAAATGATTGGTGGAAATTCATCATGAACTTAGAGGCTATGGTGGGCATTTCTCAATTGCCCGCTGTAAAATCATCAAGTCTATACCCAAGAATGCAAATATACAATATATCTTGATAATTTTAGGGTAATAAAACAAAATACATTGGAATTAAAGGAAGAAAATAAGAGAGACTTCATAAATTCCTATCTAGTTAGCATGACACCTCAACCTAAGTTATTATGTAGACTCAATCTGCATGTTCAATACATGCTACTAATTATTCTGTGCTTATAAAGCAACACTAATTTCCGTCTCCAGTTTCAAGTTCTTTAGTTATATGATTTTTTTTACTTTGTTCTAGTCTATTAATTATTTGTGATCCAGGAACAACACATAATAGTGCAAGAAACTGAAAGATCAATAGAAAAATACTCGAACAAGGAGGAGATGGAGCATACCGGTAATTTTACTGGGACCAGTTAATTCTGGTTCATTCATGTAAAGATCAACCTTAGGAATATGATAACATGCTAAAAATTCATTATATACCTAATGAATAGTTCGTATCGTGTCGACTTCGTTATAAAAATAAATGTGTTGAAAACCTTTGACACTAATCCGATGTAATACTACATTTTCTTTCTTGATACTACATGTTTTACTAAAGTTTGTGTGTGAGTTAACTCTAAGTTTCGAGGACGAAACTTCTTTTAAGGGGGGCTAGCCTGTAATACTTCGTATTTTCATACTATATTTAATAGTTACGATACAAATTATAATATATGGGTTACCGTTTGATATTAAATAAGTTATTTTAAAGTTATTTAAAGTACCTGTAATAATTTCGAAATAATAAATTTATTTTGAAAAGACAAAAGAATTTTATATTTTGACCTTGAGTTGACAAAGGAGAGTCAAAAGCTAGAGTTTTTAAATAACCTAATCCTATTTTAATTGAATTTCTAAAGCACCCTAATTGGTTTTTATTTTAGCCGTTTCCCCTCCAAACTCCTCCGTCTCTTTTCCTCCCTCCAGGTTTCCTTCAACCTCTCGCCACTCGCTCTTTTCCGACTATTGACTGAAACCGAGGACCAAGGCTATTGATAAAGCAACCTTACATCCTCCCTCCTTCAACGCAACGCCGACGACCTTGTTGGACCAACACTGCAGCCATGAAACAGCAGCCTGCATCTTCGCGACTGTTGTTGTGTTGTGCGTACTGCGTGTGGCTGCCGGCGGCAAGCCATCAGCCAAATCGTGGCCGTTGCCTCAATGCGAGTATCAGACCACCACTTCGGTAATCATCGTTTATATCCTCTTTACCTCTGTACTAGCAGCTCCATGACGCAACAAAGCGAGGCCCTATTTGGGTCGCTCGTTCATTGTGGGTTGCGACCCCTTCCATGACTGCCACCTAATGGTGGTGATCGTGCAACCAGGTACGTAAGGATCCATGGCAGTTTCATTTAACATCTAGCCTAATTCTCATATTGTGTTTATACAAGGTTCTGTTTTGTTAAACAAATCAATCAAAGTCAAGCAAGAGTTAAGCTTTGATTTCTTTTAAGTCTTGACTTTCGTTTTGTTGATAAATAGAATTTGTTAAATATTTATTTTAATAGGAACCCTTTTTCTAATAATCTATTTTTTTTAATGAATAAATTATGGGGTTATTAAATTAAAAGTATATGTTTCTAAGTCTTATAAGGTTGGTCTCGTTGAGCCATAAGCCTAATATATTTATTCGGTTTATCTTAGGTACCGACTTTGTAAGAGAGCAAAATTTAGAGATGGTGGAGTTGTCGTGCTAGTGCCTTGAAAAGGTACGTACACGTTAGCAAATTTCTAGAATAGGGATCATTGTTAGTTTATATATTTCATAGATTGTCGTACTGCATGAGAAACTTAGTGTCGTGATTAGAAAACTTAATTGTTTGGTTTATATGACAATAATTTATATTCAAGTGACTCGCACGATATGGGATCCATATGAGTCAAGTATGAAAATATTAAAATAGCATGTTGTTTAGTAGGTTCTCATTAGGAAAGCAAGTTTATCATGTTAAGTAAGGTCTTACATGGTTATTTATGGCAAGTTGACAGTAAGCATGGTTTATTTTAGAATCAAGCGGTTTTAGTCTTTTGAGACTAAGTAAGTCAAGTTTAGTAAGTTTGATTTAGAAGTCTAAGGTAACTTCACATTACGTCAAGGAGTTAATCAAAAGAAAGTTATTTGATCACCTAACGTGATTTAAGATAAAAGATAATGTATATGGTTATATGAGTTGTCCTTGTGTCATGTGTGTATTTATGTCATTCTTGTACATGTCTATACTTTCATAAAATACTAAAGCACTTAAAGTGAAAGAAAGAATGGCATTAAAACTCGTAGGATGGATCCCCTATGAGTATTGAACAATGGGGGGAATGACAACCGCACTGTTGTACATTTCTTCACAGGCTTCTACATGACGATATAGATGACCTATAGTTTTAGTAATTCATCGAGATGGCTAAGGTTAGCTAGACTTTCTGAGTAAGTTGATCCAGGTGAGACTCTTACTTAGAGGTATGATCATACTGACGTTGTAGGCAAGGTTATTTGATTTGAGGTCGGTCCTAGGGACGCTCTTATCACTTTCAAGGTTATTCAATTTGAGGACGGTCCTAGGGACGCTCTTATCACTTTTAAATAGTAGTAGCCCGTACAAATCCTGGTGGATGACGGTGCCCGTTCAATGCCAATTCAATAATAAAGTAATTTAACCTGTCTGATGAGTCAAGAGTCGAGTTGTTAAGTGACAGGCTAAAGTCGTATCACCTATTCAAAGATAATTCCTACAGTCCTCTAACAATGGTAGTAAAGGAAGTAGGGTCGAATCCACAGAGAGACGGAGTTCTAAGTTAATATTCAGCTAAAAAGCTACTTCAGACAAGATCAGAAAGAAATAGTTGAACTAATAATTAACTACTAGAAAACAATAAAAAGTGGAATTTTACTCTATGAAATAAAGGTCTAGGGAATTAGCTTCGGTCCACCATGCTTATACCAATCAAAGGATCAAACAACTATCAGAACCTACGTCGAGAATCGACAGATTAGAACAATGCCAAGCTATGGTTAATTCTCAACGTCCCTAATTCAACATATGCAGCATGTTCACAAACATAATCAGAATCACTGGTGCGAACTAGGCCTCTAAAAGTAAGACGGATCTGTGAAAAACAATTATTAACCTCAAGTAATCAAAGAAACTGCGCAATAACGTTAATTACTCAATAAGAACAAATCACACCATAACCTGATCTCATCAAACCCTATAAACTAATAGCAATTCAAATAATCATGGTATAAACATGGCTTCCCTCTCTAAATCCCTAGAAATTAAACTACTCACTCATAATTGAATCAACAATAAACAATCTAATATGAAAGCCTAATAATTGCATCATGAATGAATAAATAATTAAGCTAGCAATTAAGAATAATAAAAGAGATCAGAGTAGAGAAAAATACCAATTAAAAGAAAGCAAAAACTTTTATTGAAATCGAATTTGAGGTCCAATCACCTTTAATCTAATCTAAAGTGTTTAAACTAAATAAAACTAAACTAAGAACTATGGAAAATAAAACTAGATAAAAAGATGTGTCTAAAATAATAAGGGAAAGCTATATATAATACCCCCAAAAATCTAATTAAAAACGATACAAAAAGATAGAATTTCGGCTCCGCGAGCCCGGTACCCGATCGGGCGGTGGTCGCCCTATGGCATCGGGTTGGTACAACCCGATCGGGCAATCATTGCCCTATGGTATCGGGTTGGTACAAATTTTTGGGCCATGTTAATTTCCTTTCACAAAATAAAATAGGCTTCACCCTACGCGATCGGGCGAATCCACCCGATCGGGCATCAAGGTTTCGGCCCCGATCGGCAAACCATTGCCCTATGGCATCGGGCCGGTAAAAAAATGACCCAACTTCAAATCTCTTATTTTTTGGAAGAAAGGCGGCAGCATGAAGAAGGTTTAATCCCGATTGGATCGGGCAATGGTTGCCCGGGCGGGTGGAGCCACTTTCTGGCAATTTTGCGACAACTTGCGAAGACCATATCTCCTCAAATCGAAAGTCCGTTTGGGGCGTGCGACTATAATTGGAAAGCTCTTGAAGTCTAGATTTCAACCCAATTGAAATTTCTTGATTATCAATTTCCTATCAGAAGTTATAATGAAAATAGTGAAGGTGTGTCAGTTTTGGTACCTCCTTTCACTAACTCTTTGCTTCATTCCAACTCAAAATTGTCCCAAACGGACGCATCGTGATCTTTGTAAGTTACCTTCATCTTCAATGATTAATAGGCTAGATCTTTGGTACTCGTGATCACTTTATATCAAAATAACCTAAAAATCATCGAAACACACAAGCAGGAGTAGAGAAAGACAATTATGTAATCTATGTCATTATGCACCTAAATGCTCAAGAAGGTGTTCTAAATGTAATCTAAATGCATCTAAAAACTATATATAAATGTGATACATCATTAAGTCATGCCATGTTTTAATTTGTTAGTATCATGCTAGGATGTTTTGTTATGCTTTAAACTTTGTTAGTAGGTATGTACTCAGCCCATAGCTGATGTGTACTTTCGTGTCTGTCGTCCATTGTATTATTGACCCGCGATGACCCAATTCAACCTTACGTTGTTTGGCGAGCAGATTCCTTTTTCAGGTATCATGACGAGCATTGGGAAGGGGATATTTCATCAGAGTTCTACAAACCTCATTTTTAGTATATTCTCTTTTAGATATATCTTGAAATAAAATAGTATGCTTTTACTGGTTTGGGTTATTTATTGACTTATATAGTTGTTTTAAATAAAAGGTATTTTGTAACTTTAAAATGTTTGAGTTGTAATAGGTTTAATAGTTTTATTTCTGCTGCATTAGAATTATTTAAGATTTTAGAGATGATTAATTTTTTGATTTTACACTATTTCTTTTATTGCTTTACTTTAACCGCGGCAGTAACGCCTCTTGGTTCCTAAAAGGTAATTAGAAAATTGGGGGTGTTACAAAATGGTAAGACTCCTCGACACTGGACGGTTAGCTGTGCCAACCCGTCTATCCAGTTTAAGCCATATACTATTTAGAAAATTATGATGATAAATCAATTTTTCGTGCCTAATTTTATTATGTCATTCTATGAATTCATGTTTCGTTCTCCAATTACATTTTCTCGTATTGATATTTAAAGTATAAGTGAAAATTTACTATTTGTTTCCTTCATATCATACTATAATTGTATACATATCTATACTTTTTAATTAAACGGATAAAACTGTGTCGTTTCGTGCTGAAAATCTCAACACTAATCCAATATATTTATTAAATGGTAAAACTCGTGTTAACTCGTTTAAGTAAACGTGTCAAGAATCCTCACAACTAACCCACTTATTTCAGATCTGGTCGGTGTCGTGTTCTTGTGTCGTGTAACCCTTTGATAGCTCTAGTTCATTATGAACTTTTGGTCTCTAAATAGTTGAGCATGAGTTCATGGTCCTCGGGATCGAATTTGCAACCCGAAGCTAATTTGAAACCCCCTAATAAACCTGGTATATTGAGTATGAGTGCATTATCGATGAACTGATTGACAACATCGATGAACGTGATTGTATGGGAGAAGAAGAAGAGATATCAGAGTATTCGCTCAGTTTATGATATGGACTATGGAGGTATGCTTATATATATACTAGCTCTATATGCACCTTGCGAAGTAATATAAAATTTTTGTACACATATATCATTCATTGTCGCCGAAGAGGATCAAATGCGGTGCTAGGGGAAGGAAAAGGATACCGACTACAAATGTCCGAGCAAAAGTATGTGGCTTTGATTTGTTGTTACCGTATGTCTTGACAGGTTGGGAAGATTTGGCATAGGATTTTCGTATATTTCTTGACTCAATAGGTGATCCAAGACTCAAGTTTCAAAAACCTCCGGAAGGCTGTATTATTTGCTAATGATATCAAAAAAATGTTTATAGTTGTAAGTCGTTGTATTAATTTACGTTTTGTGATTCTTATAGGTAAATGCTATATTGTGGACAAAAGCTATCCAAAAAGAATGGGATATTTGTCACCTTCTCCTGAAATGAGGTACCATCAAACGAGTTTCGTCGTGCAAATCCACGAGGATTAAAAGAAGTATTTGATCGTGCTCATTCATCTTTGAGAAGTTGCATTGAGTTGTCCTTTGGTATTATTAAAGCTTGATAGCACGGTGGACAAAATGTCTATGTGCTCATTCGCAGATTAAAACAAAACAATATGTTCTTGATTTGCATTACACAACTACTCCCTCCGTAACATAATAGTGCAACAATTTCCGTAAATGGGTGTAACATATTACTTGCAACAATTTTCCATCTTTCTTATGTTAGTAAATTTTATCACATGAAATGATGATTTGTTTTTTGGTCCCCACCACTTTTGTACTCTTTTTTGTTGTTTTCTTTCTTTCCCTCCTATTTCTATTTAACCCATGTGATTTCTCTTACTTTTATTAATCAACCTCACTTATCCATAGTTAACATATTTTGCCTAGAAATTCCCCCAGTTCAATTGTTGCAACTATTATGTTACAGAGGGAGTACATTAGAAGAAGTAATGTTAGTGACCCAGCGTTTAGGCTTGTGGATAAAGATACTAACTTTGTACCTCCCGAAGGACTTGACAACGTTGAAATTAATATGCCTAAAAGCGTTCAAGAATCGGTAACTAGAGAAATGACAATACTTCGTGACAACATTGCTTCTAGATCGATGGAAGCTAGATGGCCTAGGCGGGTCAGACAACACGTTTAAGACATGTATGGTATTAATATTTAAGACATGTAAGGTTTAACAAGAGAACCTTTGTTGTAACCTATTTAAACATGCATGGTAATGAACTTTCTAGGCAATAATCATTTCTAGTCTCGAAAATAATAATACTAATAGTAGTGGTAATAGTAGCAATACTAATACTACTAGTATTAATATTTTATAAATAATTATTGTTAGTTTTCATATTCTAGAGATAATAAAATACTAATTGAAATAACAATACTGATAATAATAATAATAATGATAAGGGAAATTCCCAATGGTACACTCCTAGATTTGGCTTCTGTTACTGGTACACTTCCATCTTTTTGACTTCTTAATGGTAAACCTGTAGTTTGAAATTTTCTTTACTTTGAACATTCCGTTCAATAAAAGCAAGTTAGTTGTTTAATTAGGGTTAGAGTTTGTCTCGTTTTGCGTGCTTCGACTTTTCAAGGTGAAGATCACGTTTTTTTCCGAAAAGGACACCACCATGGACCCCTGATTGCTCTAAAAACCCCCCTTAAAGTACATGTTTGAAAAACTCGGCTTGTAGGTACTCATTTCATAGCGGTTCTAGAAATTTTGGCCCATAAAGGGTTCACGGGGGTGTCCATTTTTCTCAAAATAAA